>JADRCD010173087.1:0-14289 GCA_019843815.1 Montemys delectorum | reverse complement strand
GCTGTATATTGTTTTTATTATATTTAGGTATGGGTCTTGAATTCCTGATCTTTCCAAGACTTTTAACATGAAGGGATGCTGAATTTTGTCAAATGCTTTTTCAGCATCTAATGAAATGCTCATGTGGTTTTTTTAATTTGAGTTTGTGTATGTAGTAGATTATGTTGTTGGATTTCCATATATTGAACCATCCCTGTATCCCTGGGATGAAGCCTACTTGATCATGGTGAATGATCATTTTGATATGTTCTTGGATTCGGTTTGCAAGAATTATATTGAGTATTCTTGCATCAATGTTCAAAGAGTCTGAAAGGTCTGAAGTTCTCTTTCAATGTTTGGTCTTTGTGTGATTTAGGTATAAGCGTAATTGTGTCTTCATGGAATGAATTAGGTAGTATGCCATCTGTTTATATTTTGTGGAATAGTTTGAAGAGTATTGGTATTAGGTCTTCTTTAAAGGTCTGATAGAATTCTCCATGAAACCCATCTGGTCCTGGGCTTTTTTTTGGTTGGGAGACTATTAATGACTGCTTCTATTTCTTTATGGGTTATGGGACTGTTTAGATGGTTTATCTGATCCTGATTTAACATTAGTACCTGCTATCTGTATAGAAAATTGTCTCTTTCAACCAGATTTTCCAGTTTTGTTGAGTATAGGCTTTTGTAGTAGGATCTGATGGTTTTTTGGATTTCCTTGGTTTCTTTTGCTATGTCTCCCTTTTCATTTCTGATTATGTTCATTAGGATACTGTCTCTGTGCCTGCTGGTTAGTCTGGCTAAGGGTTTATCTTTCCTGTTGATTTTCTCAAAGAACCAGCTCCTGGTTTGGTTGATTCTTTGTATAGTTCTTTTTGTTTCTACTTGGTTGATTTCAGCCCTGAGTTTGATTATTTCCTACCATCTACTCCTCTTGGGTGTATTTGCTTCTTTTTGTTCTAGAGCTTTCGGGTGTGCTGACAAGCTGCTAATGTATGTTCTCTCCAGTTTTTTTTTTTTTTTTTTTTTTTTTAAAGGCAATCAGAGCTATGAGTTTTCCTCTTAGCATTGCTTTCATTGTGTCCCATAAGTTTGGGTTTGTTGTGCCTTCATTTTCACTGAACTCTAAAAAGTCTTTAAAATCTTTATTTCTTCCTTGCCCAAGTTATCATTGAGTACAGCATTGTTCAGCTTCAATGTATATGTGGGCTTTCTGGTTTTTTGTTGTTATTGAAGACCAGCCTTAGTCCATGGTTATCTGACAGGATGCATGGGATTATTTCACTCTTATATCTACTAAGGCCTGTTTTGTGACTAATTATATGGTCAGTTTTGGAGATGGTACCATGAGGTAGTGAGAAGAAGGTACACTCTTTTTTATATATAGATATCTGTTAAACCATTTGGTTTATAACTTGTTAGTTTCACTGTGTCTCCATTTAGTTTCTGTTTCCATGATCTGTCCACTGATGAGAGTGGAGTGTTCAAGTCTCCCACTATTATGTGAGGTGCAATGTTTGGTTAAAGTTTCATTTATTAATGAAATTTAATTAAGTTTAGTAAAGTTTCATTTATTAATGTGAGAGTCCCTGCATTTGGAGCATAGATCTTCAAAATTGAGAGTTCATCTTGGTAGATTTTTCCGTTGGTGAGTATGAAGTGTCCTTCCTCATCTTTTTTGATAACTTTAGGGTGAAAGTCGATTTTATTCGATATTAGAATGGCTTGTTTCTTGGGACCATTTGCTTGGAAAATTGTTTTCCAGCCTTTTACTCTCATGTGGTGTCTGTCTTTGTCACTGAGGTGCATTTCTTGTATGCAGCAAAATGCTGCATCCTGTTTATGTATCTAGTATTTGTCTATGGCTTATTATTGGGGAATTGAGTCCATTGATGTTAAGAGATGTTAAGGAAAAGTAATTGTTGCTTCCTGTTATTTTGATGTTATTTTTATGTTTGTGTGGCTATCTTCTTTTGGGTTTGTTGACAGATTACTTTTTTGCTTCTTCTAGGGTGTAGTTTTGCTCCTTATATTGGTGTTTTCCATCTATTATCCTTTGTAGGGCTGGATTTGTGCAAAGATATTGTATAAAGTTGTTTTCATCATGAAATATCTTGGTTTCTCCATCTATGTTAATTGTGAGTTTTGCTGGGTATAGTAGCCTGGGCTGGCATTTGTGTTCTCTTAGGGTCTGTATGACATCTGCCCAGGATATTCTGGCTTTTATAGTGTCCAGTGAGAACTCTGGTATAATTCTGATAGGTCTTCCTTTATATGTTACTTGATCATTTTTCCTTACTGCTTTTAATATTCTTTCTTTATTTAATGTGTTGGGTTCTATGATTATTATGTGACACGAGGAGTTTCTTTTCTGGTCCAATCTATTTGGAGTTCTGTGGGCTTCTTGTATGTTCATGGGCATCTCTTTCTTTAAATTAGGGAAGTTTTCTTCTGTAATTTTGTTGAAGATATTTACTGGCCCTTTAAGTTGGGAATCTTCACTCTGTCCCATGCCTATTACCCTTAGGTTTGGTCTTCTCATTGTGCCCTGATTTTCTGGATGTTTAGGATTAGGAGATTTTTGCATTTTGTATTTTCTTTGACTGATGTATCAATGTTTTCTAAGGTATCTTCTGCACCTGAGATTCTCTCTTTTATCTCTTGTATTCTGTTGGTGATGTTTGCATCTATGACTCCTGATCTCTTTGTCATTTCTTTATTGTTTCTATTTCCAATTTTAGATCCTGGATGGTTTTGTTCAATTCCTTCACCTGTTTGGTTTTGTTTTCCTGTAATTCTTTAAGGGATTTTTGTGTTTCTTCTTTAAGAGCTTCTAACTGTTTAACTGTGTTCTCCTGTATTTCGTTAAGGGAGTTATTTACGTCCTTCTTAAAGTCCTCTATCAACATCATGAAACGTGATTTTAAATCCGAATTTTGCTTTTTCGGTGTGGTGGGGTATCCAAGGCTTGCTGTGGTGGGAGAACTGGGTTCTGATCACTGATGATGCCAAGTAGCTTTCATTTCTGTTGTTTAGCTTCTTGCCCTTGCCTCTCACTATCTGTTTTTCTCTGGTGTTAGTTGGTTGTGCTGTCTCTGACTAGAGCTTGTTCCTCCTGTGGCCCTGCGAGCCTGTGGTCTTTCTTGAGTCAGCACTCCTCAGGAGACCAGCTCTCTCCTGGCAGGATTTGTGTGCAGAGGGCTGTAGAAGAGCCTTAGCTCCTGGGCCCATTTCTAACTTAGGAAACCAGCATTGCAGTGATATCAAAGAGCAAAAATATTCCAGGTTCCAAGGCAAATGTTATTTGTCAACGTGGCAAAGATCCACAATAACCACTAGAAATTCAAAGCCACAATGGAGGAAAGGAACGTTCACCACAACCAGGTCTGAGTTAGTTGCTGAGTAAGGCTGTTTCGTATTTAAAATCCAATTAATCTAATTCATCATATAAGCTGGATGAGCATATTACAGTCATTTAGTGAGGCAAGGCCTGAGGCACAGCCTGCTATCTATTAAAGGGGGAGTGGGGTGGGATCTGAATAAATTACAGCAAACTGAAATAAGCCTATAATGCTAAAATAACATGATGCATTATTCTGTACTCACCCAAGAAGATGTCTATGTTGTATTTAAGAACTGAAATCTCAGGGTGGCATATATGATGTCATTTTTACAAACCAAGAGTGAGTACTTTTATAGATTCACAGGTTTGCAGAAGTATCACACAATCAGAAGCATAGAGTCTAGAAGCACGTGAAATCGAAGTGCCATGGACACGAGGTTACCATGGGCAAAGGCAGAGCTAGGCTAGGGTGACAGCACAGGAGGAAAAGCGTGCCTTCTCCTTTATGAAGCTGTTTGACTTGAACCAACTACTTGGCTTCAGAAGCCTGTGAGATAGCCTTGGAGAGAAGGTAAGAAGATATTGGATCCCATCTGGAATGATTCCTGCTAACCTTACTGTGAGCTAAGATTAGATAGGAAAGGGGCTGAAGAGGTGGCTCTGTTGGTAAGAGAGCTTAGAGCTTACTGCTCCTGCAGAGAATCTAGGTTCCCAGAACTTGCATGGCAGCTCATGACTGTCTGTAATTCCCCTTCCAGAACATGCACTTGAGGGATGTCTGAATGCATGCATGTGGTGTTCATAAACTCATGCAGGCATATACATATACATACACAGACAAACAATAAGCATTTCAAAAGACTTATCAAAGACAGTTTAATGTGTACCTGTTCGGGAAATCTAAGTACACCCAAATAGTTCCAAAGATTCAAATGTACACGCACCTCTCTTCTTCGGAAGAGTTCATATTTTCTCCATACAGAAGTAAAGTGAGTCCTTCCTCTACAGAAGCGATTCTTGACAAAATATCAGCTATGTGAATTAGAGCTGTTTCAGAGAAATCTGGAGCAGCCTGCACATTAAAAAAAAAAACAATAATGATGAGAAGACAAATCATATAACTGTCCGATGTAGCAGGGGTTATGTATGCAGTCTAATAAAGTCATATGGCAAGTACAACAACAGAAGTCACCCCAACTGCTGGTTGTGAAGGTATCATTAGGTGATTATTCATTTACTAGCAGAGCTGATGAGGCAAATCAATTCAAGATTTTCACATAAGCCAGTTATTGAGAATCACTGTCTGTGTTCCAGATTCATGTGTGATTCTGGCTACAAAATGTGAGCGTTCCATACCAACCTGCATTTTCTTCTATTTTTCAGGTACCATATTCCTATAAATCCCTCATGTTATATATGCTATCTAATACATTATGATTTTTTTGTCTAATTGATGCCACCCCCTTATATACCTAGCTAGATAAAGGTTGACACGGGACAGCCAGTTCATGAGTTGGACAATAGCCAATAAAATCATCCACTCATAAAACAAATGGGCCCAATCATATCTGGTTACTTTAAGTGGGAGGATTAATAGATTGGCCAACATATAAGAAAACATCAAAAACAAATATTGAAACCTAGAAATCATGTTAATGATGAAGTTGGATTACAGAAACTTCCATTATTTTCAGGGTCTACTTATGGTTTTATGCTTGCATGGATGCTGATGTCCATAGTCTATGTGTTTGAAAATGTGATTATATTAACTGGTTTAGTAGTGATATGTCCATTGTGGGTGGTGCCATTCCCTAGTTTGGATCCTGGACTGTATAAGTGTAGGAAGATGTTGAGCAGTAGTATGTATTAGTCTCCATTCCTTACCTGTGGCGTGCAACATGAATGAGTCCTTCAAGCTCCTAAGTTCCTACCATGACAGACTGTCCCTTGACCTGGCAGCTAACATAAGCATACCTTATGCTTTTCTGTACTTATAATGCTCAGTACAGAGCACGGACATGGCAGTGGATCACTACATGACTCTAGATATCTGAAATGAGGTATCAGACCTCTAACCTTTTCTCCTTTAAGCTGTTTTCTTGAGTTAATTTGTAACAGCAATAATAAAGACAAAACTACCTACACATGCATAACTACTAATTCCAGCACTCACAAACTAAATGGGGCAGGAGGATTGAGACTCTTGGGTCTGTCTAGACTATGAATGGAGGCCTTGTCTCAAGAAAAAAATTATATGCATGTGTGTATTATGTATGTACTTATGTACCTCATATTCATATGCATATGTGTGTGTATGTATGTGCTGTGTGTACACAGAAAATAGAGATGTAGATACACATGTGTGCACACACACAGACACACACACACACACGACTATACATCCATGTAGCTCTATTAGATGATCTGTTTTCATACAACCTTTTTTGACACCTGTATCTAAAATGGGTTCCTTCTCTTATACATATTGATACATACTTATATCTGTGCCCACATATTTTGCCATCAAACAGTTTTGCTTTAGAACTTTCTGTTACTCATGTTAACGATCTCCTGTTTAGAAGGTGATTAGAGTGACCTTCTTAAAGGTGTGAGCATGCCTTACTGCCTTCTGTATTGGTGGCACCCGCACAGAGCACCAACAGAGCAGTGGCTCCATAGGTGATGCTGATTATCTTAAATTAGGTACTAGAGAGCGACTGTGTGTCAGTGGACTAGCCTGTACTTAAAGAGGAACAACTCAGAGCCAGCAAGACAGCACTTGCCACCAGGCTGGATGACCTGGGTTTGAACCCTGGGACGCAACTGATGAGAAAAGAGAAATGATGGACAAAGTTCTCACCTGACCTCTACATACACAGCACAGCATGTGAATACCATCTCAAATAAATAAATGCAATACCAAAAACTTGCAAATAATAATTCAAACATGGGGCTGACTGCAGAACCCAGGGGAGGGCATTTTAACACACACTAGGCTTCACTCATGGGAAGAGGGAATTGAACAAACACAGAGTGCATCACAACATTGTTTAGAAAATGTTAACAGGGCATATATACAGAAAACTTAGTAAATACAAAGGTGAAAACAGTGACATTAATGCAGCCAACAACAATCTACAAGGTATTTGTGGCCCGGTGAAGTGTGGCGGGACCCAGGAGGGAGAAGAAGAAACAGGTAAAGATGCTACAAAGCAGATGAAAGATGTTTTAACTCCCAGCCGCCGAGTGTGCACTCTAAAGTCACTGCTCCCAAGCTCACTGAGAGAAGTGTTGGGCTACTTTAGACATGCAGCAGTCCTGGTGAGGACGCCAACTTAACCACTTGTTGGCCGCCTGAGGCAGGACAGGCCACTTTCCTCAACCACAGTTTACTCTCTGGTGAAAGTCTCTAGCGTGAGCAGCCCACTGGGTGCACTGAAGAGAGCATGGTTGTTCAGCTCTGGGGCTGCACACACCGTCTTTCTTACTCTGGGTCTCCCTAATGGCAGAGCTGAGTATTCAGGAATATCGCCACATTTCCAAAAGCTATAAAATTGTTATTAGAATATGTAAGACATACACAAGATTTATTACATTCAGAAGACAAATTGCTTCTTAATACTATAACCTTTTTCTAAAGTTTTTCCCACCAACAGAACTAAGTTTGATTAGGAAGAGAAAAATAAGATGTTGCCTGTGGGTATACATTTCTACCACCCCATCATGACTAATAAATCAAATCATTGCACAAACTGTGACGTAACAAACAAAGATCCTCAGTGGGGGGAAATACGTGTAAGAAGTAGCTGTCAGAAAAGATCGCGACCATGTCAGGAGTGTAGAGCCACTGGCTGTTGACCAGTACTAGCCACTAAGGCGACACCTCTTCCTCTTCAGTGACAACCCACCGCAGTTCCTTTCATCAGGTTATGAATGGGCTGGAGAAGCGCCTCTGTCACTGTGCTGTTGTATAAGCACTCAACAGCACACTCTTTCTGGTCACAGAGCATCCGCAGAACGTCAGTCACCATACTTGCAGGAGAATAATTCTCTGAGAACCAGAAAGAACAACGCAGAAAGTCAAAAGCCTGCCCGTTTCTGCTTCTCACCGTGCACTGGCTGCTATTCCACAGAGGTCAAAGGGAGTTTGGGTGTTTGAAAACAAAAACAAAAACAAAAAAAAAATCATACAACTAAAGCCCCAGAAGATGAGAATTATAAAATGAAACTTATTTCACTTAACTTACTATCGCTTCAAGCTAATTAAAAAGATACAAAAGACAATGTAACATTTTTGAGTTAGACATCAAATCACACCTCCATAGTGAAGATGTGGCTGGAAGAAGACTCAACTTTTAGGCTCTCAGAAAAGAAGTCATGACATTCATTGTTCTTCCTTTCCTTAATGTACTTGAGTGCATGAGCTTAGGAGGATTAAAGGAAAGATTCAAATTAAACTACAGGCAAAAGGAAGACACCAAAGAATGGATGCCTCCAGAAGGTAGTACACTATGTGACCACAAAAGGCAAGAAAATAGAGGCCTCGCCAAGACTATCCTCCAAAAAAGTGAGCTAGGAAACCAAAAGTGTCCACAGTGAAACATGGTGGGAATGGCCACTGAAATGGATGTGACTTTCTGATTAGATATTGAATTCTATTAATTTGATTGGATATTTAATCTAACTTCCTTATACAAATGTGACATGAGTGCCTTAGAAACAGTACAAAACTAACAAGATTTTTAATTAATATTATACTAGTCTTCACTCCATAAGCATGCTAACTTCAACTTCATACACGACCAGAAGAAAAAAGATTTAGTGACTTTTCATTCAGTTCCCGATGAGAAACTTTGTTTGCAAGGACAAACACTATAGATGCATACTTACCCACTGACATGATAGAAATAAATGCCTACTGAGCATTGCACTAAGCATAGCAGTCTGAAAAGACAGAGACAGCTGACTAGACAGTAAGCCACAGTATTGAGTACCTTTAACAAGGGAAGATCATGTTCAGTGTACACGATCTTAAGCTACTACTCTATTGTATAAATGCTGCACAGACAGAAGAGATCTAGGAGCCAGATTAAGCCACACAGGAAAACCCTTCTGGTTGACACATATATTCTATGGCTAATATGTAGCCTAATCCATTTTTTTCCCTTACTCCAGTTTCTCTCAGAATTTGTGCTAACATTTCCAAGCTATTTCCCAATTTTAACGGACTATGCTCTACATTACTATTTCTGATCTTATATTTTACCTTGAAGATTTTTATGGAGGTATAGAAGAAAAAGAGAAGTTATTTTTAAAGGGTAATAATTCAAAACATTTTTATAAGCGGGTCAACAACACACATAAAAGCAAATGGCAACTTACAATAAAATATAAAGAGATTCACTTTTACTTTATACTTCACAAAGAAGATCCTGAAAAAAACTGAATTCTTGGATCTTAAACATGTGACTGTGCCCTGGTTCTTCGCTCTTGAAGAAAGAAAGCATTTACTTTTAATTTGACAGGAGGCACAGTTGAGAGACACTGAAATTTTAAAAGATTTTGGATCTTAGAAAAGACTGAATTTCTTTTTTTTTAATTTTATCTTTTATTGGTTATTTTATCTACTTACATTTCAAATGTTATCCCTTCCCTGGATCTCTTAAAGAGACTAAATTTTTAGGTGTTTGATTTTTTTTAAAGGATTTATTTATTTTATATATATGAGTACATTAAACTGTCACTCTTCAGACACACCAGAAGAGGGCGTCAGATACCATTACAGATAGTTGTGAGCCACCATGTGGTTGCTGGAAATTGAACTCAGGACCTCTGGAAGAACAGTCAGTGCCCTTAACTGCTGAGCCATCTCTCCAGTCCATGGTGTTTGAATTTTTAACAACTATAGAACTTTTCAATTTTGGAATATTTTAATATTGGGATGATCTTATTAATGCGAGATCTTGGGGATGAATGAGAAAGTAAAGATTGTTGCTTACTAGTGCTCTGTTTCTGTATCAAGTTGGCAAGAGTTCAGTTGTGCTGGCCAACTTTATGCCAATTTGACACAAGCTAGAGTCATTCTCAAGAGGAGACAACTCAATCGGGGAAAGGCCTCAATAAGATCAAGCTATAGGCAGGCCATTAGAGCATTTTCTTAATGCATGACTGATTGGGGGAGGGCCCAGCCCACAGCGGGTAGAGCCACCACAGAGCAGGTGGTCCTGGGTTCTAAGCAGCAACCTCTGCATCAGCTCCTGCCTCTGGATTCCTGCCTTGTTTGAGTTCCTTTCCTGACTTCCTTCAATAATGAACAGTGACATGAAAGTATAAGACAAATGAACCTTTTCCTTCCCAAGTTGCTTCAGTCATGGTGTTTCATCATTCCAGTAGTAAAACCCTAACTAGGACAAACCAACACCAGCAAGCTGACCAAAATACCTTGGAAACACAAAGGGTAGAAAGTACGTCAAATAATCAAACTTCCCTTGGTATCACTTGAGAACAGCTGGATATTAAGAAAATATTAAGATTCTCAGCCAAACTAACTCAAAATTAAAACATTAATAGATTAGAAATGTCTTAAAACATCTATGAACAAAATTAAATTTCATGGCTTACTTCAGAACCAATGCAATATCTTTTAAGTAATGCTGAATCTTAATAAACCCATTTACCAATATAGGTAAATAATTCAAATATCTAGACAAGAGAACACTCAAACGTTTAGATTAGTGCTTTTCATCCATTTAAAATAGATGGATTAAAGGTTGAATATACATCACAGTTAATCAATCAACAATCAACTTAGGGAAGATGCATTTACCTGAATACATGACAGAGGTCATCTTTGGACAACTTGGTGAATAATAGATAAGTTGAGTAAACAAAACCAGCAGATTTGTGAGGGATACCGAATCTTTACAAAAGAAAAAAAAGAAGTAATTTGTAACCTGCTTACAAACTAAAAAATATTTAACTGTAGTCCACTCACCTACAAGATTGCATCATAATCTCTACATAAACCTAGGCAAGGCGTGAGCTATGAAGCAACACACACATCACTCCAGAATAGAGCACAGTTAGAGGGAGGGCAGCTCTCGTCTCAGTCTTTTGCTATGTTCAGGCACAGTTCTGCCATCTGTTTGGAGGTGATCATGTAAATCCACAACAGATGCATGAGACTCACTAGGGCTATTTAAGTCAATTCAGTTATGATAAGTGAAATTCATCTTAATATGTTGGTTCTTCTGAGTTTTTTAGTACAGCAGAACATGGTCAGCATTTTTTCCATCACAGACTAGGTATTAAGTAATTTAAGCTTTGTGCCCAGACCATCTCTACCACAAAGACAAAAGTTAGTAACTGAAGTACAGTTATCTATACACAATCAACAAATAAGTAAATGAGTATAATGGTTTGCCAAATAAACCAGTTTAGAGTATTTCACTTTCATGTTTTTCACATGACACAAAATAGTCTATTTAATAAATAAAATACATGCTTAGTTAACAGGGCACCAACCAGATGTAAGACCAAGTTAGGCCCATAGGTACATTTTACCAAGGCTTGCTATAGACTCTTTCATTAAAACATTCTGGGAAAACTATATAATTTAAAGTTGATTCTGGTTTCTGTTATTCTCAAACTCAGTTTTGAAACAAACTAAGATAGTTTATAGAGCAAATACAGTTATTAAAAAAGAATATAAAATGCTAAATTTATTGTAGATGAGAGGCATGTAAAGTTAAGTTGAATACCTGCAAAAATATCAAATGTATTCACTAGTCTTTCTAGTTTTGTAAAAGCCAGCAATACCATATGAAATAGTACCTCCTTAACTGAAGAGCTCATGATGTTCCCACTCTATCTTAAACTATATGACACAGGCTTGAACATTGTAAGAGAGTACATAATGCCCTGTCAGTTCTCAAGGAGCTAAAATAAATTAGAGCAAATAAAACAACTAGACAAGAGAATCACAGAATGAATAGACTCTGAAGCAGTAACAATAAACTACAGTTCTTATGATAAGGCTGACAAGCTAAGAACGGATTTTCCACTTTTAAAATGTATCAGTTGGAAGACCCATAGGACTCATATAATCAAGTTCACATGACACATTATAATAAAACTATGCACAGCAAAATCAAAAACAAAGGTTACAGAAGACAAAATACAGAGAAAACCAGGCACAAGCTCGTGAGACCCTCTCCCAAGGGAGTCATGAAGAATACATTCAATTACTCCAGAAAAATCTCACTAGAGATGTAGTGCCTGAGGTTCTTATATGGAAGGTGAGCACATAGATGTCCTCTGCCTAGTACCTATCAAAATTTTAAAGTCCCAAAAGCAAACCTGGTGTTCATCATCAATGGTAATATCGGCTTATACAAACAGGTTAGGCACAGGAAACAGTCTACCAACAATTTAAGTGCCCTTATTAGTGCTAGGACTAGTATGAGACCCCCAACTCCTCACATGGCAGCCAGGAGCCAAGCTTGCAAACAGGCCATCCTAAGGAAAGCCTCCTTAGGCATACTATGTTGACATTCCTGCATGACCCTAGACATGGCATATTATCCCCCAAGGCTGTAATATTTACTGTCAATTTTCAGAAGGTTTGCTGATCTCTGCTCCATACTGTGTTCTTTGTAGAGACATAATATCATGGGAGAATTAAAGATGATAACTGATCTCTATTTGCTAAAATAAACGAGGCAGGATAAAAACAATGTGGTAATAGATGATATGATAATCCCCCCAATATCATCCTATGTGCTGGCTCTCTTGCATCTACTTGACAAAGCTAGAGTCATTTGAGGGGAGGGAACCTCAACTGAGAAAAATGTCTCCATAAAATCAGGCTGCAGGCAAGCCAGTAGGGCATTTTCTTAATTAGCCATATATGTTGGCTAGACCAGTTCATTCTGGATGGTGCCAGTCCTGCACTGGTGGTCCTGAGTTCTATAAGAAAGCAAATTGCGCAAGTTATAAGGAGTAAGTCAATAATCAACAATCCTCCATGGCCTCTGCATTAGTTCCTGCCTCCAGGTCCCTGCCCTGAGTTCCTGCCATGGCTCTCCTCAGGGATGGACTTAAACGCTTTAAGGTGAAATAGATCCTTTCTTCCACAACTTGTTTTTGGTCATGGGATGCAAAGTAGAACTACTCCATGGCGTCTGCTTCAGGTTTCTATATTCAATTCTCCAGTTGCTATTATGAGTCCCTTTCCTGAGTTCCCGTCATGGTGGACTATAAGCTTTAAAATAAAATGAAGCTTCTCACCATCAAGTTGCTTTTCGTCACAGTGTTTTATCACAACAATGAAGAGCAAAGTAATATGTTACCATAGCAGATACTGTGGAAGTTTGAATAAGCCTGACCCCAATAGACTCACTGATTTGATGCTTAATCACTACTTGAAAAGGATTAGGTGGTCTGGCCTTGCTGGAGAAGGATGGCATAAAGAATGAGCTTTAGGGTTTCAAAAGCCCAATCCAGGCCACGTCTCTCTGTTCCTTCTGCCTTGTATCAGGCTGTAAAACTCTTGTATAAGAGTTGCCTTGGGCTGGGCAGTGGTGGCGCACGCCTTCAATCCCAGCATTTGGGAGGCAGAGGCAGGTGGAGTTCTGAGTTTGAGGCCAGCCTGGTCTACAGAGTGAGTTCCAGGACAGCCAGGACTACACAGAGAAACCCTGTCAAGAAAAAAAAAAAAAAAAAAGTTGCCTTGGTCATGATATCTCTTCACAGTAATTGAACAGCGACCAAGACAGATACCAAGCCAAGTTTATAAACGTGACCCTGCGTACTGTAAATCTGATCATTACCTTTTCCTGCTCATTGTTCCGAATCACACTTACCTTTTCTATTCTTCAACTTTATGGGGAATAATTTCCTGCCTTGTGTATAGATCAACAATCTTCCTAAAAGGCACAGTGAATGAATGAAGTAAATATATTGCAATTCTTGTCCTGAATAGTAGAAGCTTTTTTGCTTGTTTCCTTAAAAGAGAAATGAACAAGAACATTTATTTTAATGATATTATATTTGACAATATTTGTCTTCAAACCTACCTGAAAATCAAACCTAATATCATCCTTATTGGAGAATCAACTATTATAAATTTTTAACAGTTTTTTTCCTTATTATTTCTTATTATGTATTGGAATAGATTGGAGGGAAAGTAATCAGTATAAAATTAGTAACTACTGTTGCCAGTCTTCAACCTAAAAATATCACCATATTGCAGGAGTTATGCATCACTAAAGACAGACTTCAAAAAAATAAAAGGTTAGAAGAAGTCAACAGAAAAAGTATTTCATTTTTACAACTGTGGAGATTTTAACTGTAAACTTAACCTAGAAACCAATAGGAAGTGAATCTTGATGAGAAATGTGTGCATGTCCTTGGGAAATTCTTTTGATTTTTAACTGATAGACAAAGACTCCAGCCATTGTGGGTGTATGATGCCCTAGACAGGGGGTTGTAAATGTGTTATTTTAAGTTCCGTTCTTAACTTCCCCATCAAAATGGACTATAACCTGGAATCATCAAGCAAATAAATCCTTTCTTCACATCTGCTGCCATTTGTCACAGCAACAGAAATAAAACTGGAGCAACCATATAAAGAGCCAATCTATGAAAATATACCAATACTGCACAAACTCTGAAACACATTTGACATAGTTCTGCTCCCAAGCATTTTTAATAAGGGATATTCACCTTCTACTATATTCAACAGTTCATACTGATTACAACTGTTTTTGCAACAAAAATTAGAATTTCTAAAATAAGTATAATCTAATATATTCCCCATTTATTTATCCCTCACCTATATGTTCAAGGAGTGTTGAGTACCAGTTTTATAAGATATTAATAGATTCAGTGAACTTTAGAACTATTCAGAAGAACAGGCATATAACTCAGTCAATAAACTACTTACTTTGAAAGTATAAGAAATTGAACTT
>JADRCD010173085.1:0-21378 GCA_019843815.1 Montemys delectorum | reverse complement strand
GTCTTTGGTTTCAAAATCAGTTATAATAATAGCCTTAAAAAAGTTATCTCCACAGAGCTCACCATGGCACAATCACAGACAGCTACACATGATTCAGTCACATGACAAGCAACTATTGCAGAGGGACTGGCCATCCTAGAGGACTGAATATAAGCTGTGGTGAAAAGTGTGACATGCCCTTGCTGAAGGGGCTTTCCAGTTCTCCATGTAAATGCTCAACAGAAGCCCAGATGAAGCGGCTGGTGTGCGCTGATAGCAGGACTCAGTTTTATGCAGATCATATCCACTGACTGGGTCTGTCACACAGGACATGGGAAATGCTGTTGCTGGGGGGGTCTCACCTGCATGGCATCCCACCAAACCTTACTGCTACAGAATCCACCAACAGTCTGGGAAACCTCATCAGGTCTACTGTCGTGGCTTTCTCGTAATGGCTGCTTTAAAGTCTGAGAACATGGTGGTAATTAACAAGAATGGGGAGAGATAGACAGGAGAATCGAGGACCTTCTCCCACAGATAGAAGTCTAGGTCATAGTTTCCAAAGCAGAAAGCCCTACGAACTGCTGAGGAGTTGACGGATGCCGGCAGATTGGGGGGGGGGGGGGGGGGGGGGGAAGGGAGGCTTCCAATGAGTCCTAACAAGACTGACACTCTGGATCAGCTTAATTTATCCAGGAATAAATATAAATTTATATACACAAAGGACCAGAGGAGAAGACACTAGGCTGATTCAACCAGAGCCACCTTCTTATGCCAAAGGACACTTTACAGCCAGGTCTTATTCTGAGAATATAACATGCAACTGAAATAATCATTGTAGGACGTCAAGGAACATATCCCATGAAGGGCTAGCCTTCTTCCTGGGGTGTCAGCAGGAAGATGGAGGATCTGCATTAGACAGATCCCTGTTTTCTTACTGGCTCAGGGTGGAGTGTGGGGGGAGGGGATAGAGAAAAATGCTGTTATGACTACACAATTCTCATAGCAGGAAGGATGCCACTATGACTACACTCTTTCCCATCTTTAACCTTCTTCCTATCTGTCTTAGTCAGGGTTTCTATTCCTGCACAAACATCATGACCAAGAAGCAAGTTGAGGAGGAAAGGGTTTATTCGGCTTACTTCCACATGGCTGTTGATCACCAGAGCAAGTCAGGACTGGAACTCAAGCAGGTCAGGAAGCAGGAGCTGACACAGAGGCCATGGAGAGATGTTCCTTACTGGCTTGCTTCTCCTGGTTTGCTCAGCCTGCTCTCTTATAGAACCCAAGACTTCCAGCCCAGGGATGGCACCACCCACAAGGGGCTCTACCCCCTTGATTACTGATTGAGAAAATGCTCCACAGCTGGATCTCATGGAGGCACTTCCCCAACTGAACCTCCCTTCTCTGTGCTAACTCCAGCCTAGGTCAAGTTGGCACACAAAACCAGCCAGTACACTATCTGTCCTGGATAGCTTTGTCAACTTGACATAACCCACAGTCACCTGAGCAGAGAACTTTAAGAGAGAAATTGCTTTGATCAGATTGGTCTGTAGTTGTCTTAATAGCTAACTGATGTAGGAGGGCCCAACCTACTGTGGGTGATATCCCTGAATTGTATAGGCCAACCAGTAAGAAATATCCTACACAGTTCCTGTTACTTCACTGGTTGTGAAGGGAGTTTCTTGGTAGAGTAGTACACTAGTAATGAGGTCTGTTTTGAGTTCCTGCCTTATAGTCCCTCAGTGATGGACTATAACCTGGGATTGTAAGAGAAATAAACCCTTCTTTTAGGATCACAGCCACAGAAATGGAAATGGAGAACTACCAGATGCAGTGGTCAGGACCAGGGCTGCAACGCAAGTGTGGGAAGCAGAGCTGAGTAAGAATTCAAGACTTTAAACCTTTGCATCTAAACTCCTAAGCATCCGATGGGGTGGGAGTGGGGTCTTAGTTGCTATAAGAAAACACTGAAAATGCATGAATTAATAAAAAGTTTTTTTTTCTCATGGCATTGGAGATTGAGGAGCTTATGACCAAAGAGCTGAGATCTGGTGAGGTCCATCTCTTTGCATCCCAACTGGGTAGACGGCAAGACACAGTAAGAAAATAAGCAGAGGTTGGGAGCGAGGGAAGGCATGTCTGTGGTGAGAGAAAACTTTCCTAACAACACTCTCTTGTTAAGACATGAATCTATTTGTGAGGGCGGGGTCCTCGTGACCTAAACACTTCTTAAAGGTCCTACTTCCCAATACCTTCACTATGACAGTTAAATTTCAACATGAGATTTGGTTCAGTCCATGGCATTCTGTGGATTATTAACTAGTACTGTGTTGTGTATTGATAGAAACAGCTAGTCGATTCTATCCTCTGTGGAATCTTACACTGTGTGGAGTGGACGGGGGAAAAGTGCTTGCTAACCAGTACCGTTGCTTACAACCAGGTCATCACAATGTCAATGCCCTTTCAAAGGGGGAAATGGATGATGTAGAGGACTGGTACCTAAGGATACAGGAATGAGCCAGTGGATGAAACAGAATACCAAGATTATATTAATGTCTCAACCAAGGCTTAGAGGAGGACAAGACAGTGTCTTATTTCGATTAGACCTGATGACTGAAAAGGTGACACCATGTATTCATCTGAGGTATAGTGGTCATTCCAAATTGTGAAGGTCCATACTAATAAAAGTTAGATAGGGCTCAGGTAATGCACCAGTATCTTTAGTTACATTTATATCACAACTATGATTCCCACTGGCCTGGTTGGTTAAGAGTCTGATATCAGTGCTTTCAATTGCACTGGGAAATTCGAATGTTGCTTTTGCTATGCTCAGCAGGGTATGCATTTTCTTTTTAACTATAAAACATACAGTGTCAAAGACCAGGGGGTGTGCTATAATAAAGACCAGGGGGTGGGCTAGAATAAAGACCAGCGGGTAGGCTAGAATAAAGACCAGGGGGTGGACTATAGTAAAGACCAGGGGGTGGGCTATAGTAAAGACCAGGGGGTGGGCTAGAATAAAGACCAAGAGTGGGTTATACTAAAGAGTCCACCTGATCTTTGGGAGAGGGAAGGTAACTGGCACAGATCTTCCAAAGTCCCATAACTGTCCTGAATGCTAGGGTATCTGTTATAATAAAAGGGGTGGTTTAGGGGAAAGAAAAACAGATGGGATGTGACTGCCAGAAAAAAAGATCTCAGGGCAGAAGTAGGTGGGGCTAGAGAGGAAGGCCAACGGCGTGGCAGTCCTGGCTGGTGTATCCTGTCAACTTGAGACAAGTTAGCATTTTTTTGGAAAGATAGACTTTTGAGAAAATGCCTCAATAAGATTCATTGACCAAATAAATAAATGCAATCTCCAAATCATTTTTCTCCCTGTGTTCAGCTGGCTGAGAGGTCTAGCCTCGTCTCCAGGTCCCTGCCCTGTTTGGATTCCTAACCAGACTTCCTTCAATGACGGACTGCCATATCAAACTGAAAACAGAAACTGAAAACTTTCTCCCCAAATTGTTCCTGGTCATGGTGTTTTACCATAGGAACGAAAACTCTAACAAGACAGAAGCCAACATTTTAATCAATTATGCATATATAATTAAACCTTGATTTTAAAAACAAAATTGAGAAAACCCAAGACAGCAAGGCGCTTCCTGCTGAACACACTCATAAATGGGGAAGATGGACAGTCTCCTGAATTCACAAGGTCTGGAAGTTCTGTTTGTGCCCTTCCTCTTCCCCAGGTCTTGCTCTCTGTGCTCCCTCTATGTGACTGTTTGTATTTCCATTTAGCCTTCAAAATAAACCTCAGTAAAGTCCTCAAGTGAGGTCCACACACCACTCTACTGAATTATCAACTTGAAAGGGAGGGATTTAATGTATAGCCATGTCAAACACAAGTGCAGACAGCCTGGGAACTCAGGGCAGTTGACAGCTGAAGAAAAGCAGTCCCGCTATGATTTGTGGCCTGTGGTGTCCTTTGCTGACTCTAATAGGCAGTGTCAAAACTGAATTGAATTGTAAGATATCAAAGAACACAAACAGACTTCATAATTTTTTTTTTACTTTTTTTATTGTGGTAAATATACTACACATAAAGTTTAACCCTTTAACCATTTTTTTCCTTTGAAACATTACACTGAAATTTAACAATGTAGAAAACATGTATAACATATAAGTTAATTCCTCAGATTTCATGAATTTAACATATCCATGTATTCAAACTCTGGACTAAGAATTGAACAGTCCAACATTTCATAAAAGGAAAGGTACATATTGGGTACTACAGGGCATTTCTATGAACAAAACCTACATGAGAAATTACTATGAGGGGAAAGGGGCAATGCTTTTCCCAGTGAGTGTGCATGAGCTCTGTAATGCACTGATTCCAAGAGCAGGTTCAGGGGCACTTTAGAGGGTTGTCTGTGTCACTGATTTGGGGATGCAATTGATCAAACAGGTTCATCCAGTGAGGAAAGTTTTGAAAACTCAGACTCAAGGTCTTAGGCCCAAATATTCTCAAGTCAGGAGAGGAATGAAGAAAATGGAGTTTGCCTACTTTTTCAATTTGGTAAAAGACAAAACATAACAAAACAAAAAAAGTGGCAACAAAATTTATCATTTTAATCCTTTGTAAGAGCTAAACTGAGGTTTACAACATCCACAATGCTATACAACCATCACCACTATCCATTTCTAGAACTCCCTCACCCCAAACAGGAACTGCACACCAAGTTCCTCTCCTCCAGTGCCTGTCCCTTTTGTCTCTTTTCTGACCGGAAGAAGTTGCTTATTCCAGGTGCCTTATGTAAGCATGAAGGACTGACATCTATACCACGTGTAGTCTACTTCACTTAGTGTAAGTTCTCCAAGGCTCATCCATGTTGCAGCATGTGCCACAGTTCAGTCCTTTTATGAGAGAATAACTCCACTGCCCGTGAATACCACATGATTTTATCTAATTGCAGCTGATGGGCATTGGAGCTGTTCCCAGCTTTTGCTATTTGAACTATCAATCTCCCTATACAACTGTCTACACGGTAACTTTTTCCCCAAACCCTTCCTCCTGTATTTTTGTTTTTTTAAAGTATCAGAGATACTTTACAATTTATATATCAAATAGAAACTAACAATAACATACACTGTAAATAACTCAAGGCTTTATTATAAGAATGAATAGCTATTCATACTGAAGAACCAGAAATAAAGAAATTAAAAAAAAAAAAAAACTGGAGTGTAATCGACACTCCTCAGGCATAGATAAGCTTATAGAAATATTTTCTTAATTATTCGACTAGAAAAATATAAATGATGGAATTATACAAGTTATTTTGTGCTTAACCTTCCTGAATGTACCCTAAGTATTAAATATACAGAAAGTGCATACACTTATTCAAAGACAATGCCTTTTTCTTTTGACAATGCTGGGGATCAAACCCAGGGCCTCATGCATGCTAGGCAAGTGCTCTACCATCAAGAGACAGCATAAGCCTTAAGATGCCTTTTTTTTTTTTTTTAAAGGAAACAAACATGCACATCTTTGGTTAGTCCAAAGTAGTTTAGAGGTAAGCGCGGCACTTAGTGCTTTAAGCCCACATTCTTACTGTACTGGCCGCTGGATGATCGGTCTCGTTCTTTAGTAATTTCCATCTCAATTTTGGCTTTGATTTTCTCCCAGTCTATTTGGAGCTACAATAGAAGGGAAAAGAGAATCGTACTTATATCCTGTGGTTTCAGTTAATCCAAAGTAACCAAGAGTAAAGAAAAACAGAAGATATGACTTCTAGAACAGAGACAGAGAATGTATTAAGGAGAAGTTAACGAGAAGTAATACTGAAACCTATGAGCTCCCTTTGAGAATAAGAGAATGGTTATAAAACACGAGACTCATTCTGAGATTTATAGGACCAAAATTCTGTGCAGTGCTGTGCAAAGCACATGGAAACAATCCACAGAACCTCAGGGACAATACAGAGCAGCAACTCTGGTCCCAACAAAAGCAGATTGGGCAGGGCAGCAGCTAGGGTTTTTTTTTCCACTAGCTTTGCTCTGGACATCTCATAAGCCATTAGAAGCCCAGCTTGCAAGGAAAGACAAGAGAATGTTGTTTCACAAGTAGCTCCATTGTGCCTTAAAGTGACAGCAGGGTGTGGTAATTACTAACTGATGAAAGTCATCAGAGAAAGCAGATGACAAGCACAATTGGGAGACACACTAGGGTAACAAAGAGTTTTATCTCCTTCTCTTTTATCCATGACAAGGGCATGTACACCATAGCCTAGGCCCATCTCTTTCTAAGTTCCTTAGATTTGATATTGGGAAAGGACTCCTCTACCTCCCAGTTCTACCAAAAATTTCTTTAGGAGTATTTATTTCTTTAGGAATCCACTGTTAAACAAAATTGGAGATCACTTATTTAAGAATGTGTGTCTTCTGAGGCAAGACATGGGAAAATTTGGGTCCTAGACTAAGTTTAAACTGTGAAACAAACCCAAGGCTCTGAGACTCAGTCAGAAATGAAGAGGAGTTTACCTCTTTACATAGGGTGCTACCTTTTACATGGGAAGGGGTTACACCTTTACACAGGGTGCCACCTTTCACATGGGAAGGGGTTACACCTTTACACAGGGTGCCACCTTTTGCATGGAAAGGGGTTACACCTTTACACAGGGTGCCACCTTTTACATGGAAGGGGGTTACACCTTTACACAGGGTGCCACCTTTTACATGGAAATGGGTTACACCTTTACACAGAGGTGCTGAGTAAACAGCATAAACCAGACCAAAGCAGCGCCTGCTGCTTGAGCAGACTCATCTGAAGAAACTGAGAGATTAGCTCAATCTTAAGAGAACTGCATGTCTATTTTGTGCTACTAGTATTTGATGAAATCATTTAGTTATTTTTTATTTCAATATGCTATGTCTAAATTTCCATTAAGTAATTTGTTGATATTTTGGTGACCTTAAAAATAATTGTAGATATTTATCTATAATATATAAGATAGACTGATTAATAATTAATAGAATTTCTTTTAGCCTAGATGATAACTGTCTATACTAAGAATCAAATGACAGCCTGCTGAAAAGCAGGACAAATATTAGAGTATCGAAAGAATGGTTTTCAGGCCACAACTTGTTATTTTTAAATGGCAATGCATGCATTTCCAAGTTTAACAAAGCAGTTATAAAGGGAGGCCAACTTTGCTGACTGCCTCGGACTTCTTCTAGCCTTAGACTGACTGGCATTTGTTTCTCTAGTCAGTCACAGGACAACTTCACCTCAGCTGAGGGTGTGTCAGTTACTGGCTGAAATGCAAATGAATGTATCACCTGAATGAATGCAAATGCAGGAGATGATCACCTGACATTTATCCAGTTTTAGGACAGTGTTCTATAGATTATTTAGTCCTAATAGAAGTATTTTTAACAGTATGTTTTAGATAAGAGTGTTTGTTCTCTGATAGTTTCAAGTGACTTCTACATCAAAAGCCTTACTTTCTACTATAGGGAGTGCCAAACTATTTGGAACTTATCTTGATCTTTAGTCAATTCTTAGTCACATAAAAGCGTTTAAACAATCTGTATTTAATGGCTAGCTGTCTAGTAGCCAGCCTGCCTACTCTTAGTAAGGTCTGCTGCCTAATCAAATGGAGAATCACGTGGCAATCAGCCATGAATTCAGCAGTCTCCAACCTCATACTCAACAAACTACTAGCCCTCCCTGTCTGTTCTCCTCCTGCCTCAGGCTAACCTCTTCACATCCCTGACTCCTCAAGGACAATGCCTTCAGGAACCACAGAGTCAAGTTCTCTTCACTGACTTATCTCCTGCCTCCGATTCTGTCTCTGAGAGTCGCCACCCTCATTCTCCTCACTCGGGGCTCCGATTCTCTCTCCAGAGCACTGTAAAATGACTGCTCATGAGCTACACTTCAGAAATCTTTGTTTAATGTGGAGTTAGGGATCAGTACCTCACATATGCTGGCCAGGGCTCTATAACTGACCACAGCCTTGGGCCTAGGAACTTTGCTAAAACTATCAGCTGTTTGCAGTCCTTAGCCTGTCTTATAGCCTTCTCTGTGCAACAAATATTTAACACTTGTTTACGTCAAGGCTTGACCGAAGTACAGGGTTCAATTACGGATAAAAACATTAAAAAACCACTATCTTCATAGAGAGATAATAAAGATAGAGACAGACAACAAATAAATTTTTAAAATGTGTAAGTCATACATGGTAAAGGCATTGAAAGCAGAGGAGACAGGGAGTGCCTGGTGTAAAGTAGGAAGTCACATGACCATTTAATTATTTGCTGAATTTCTAGGCATTTTTCAAATTTAGTTCTCAGTGAAGTTGACGGCCCTGAAAAGTTGACACTGAGGTTTAAAAACGCAGCTGCATAATCAAGGAAGGGAAGAAAGAGCCCTTGAGACAGCAGCACTCTTGGGACCTTGATTACTACTACTAATCTCTCCTGTCCAAATGCACCCTCTCTCCTCTAGTTTCTGTTCCTTCCAAATGTCTCCTTCCACAGCCACCTTAGATGATGTCAGGAAGGGTAGTTTTTCCTCAACTCTCCTAAATTCCTGTAACGAATGACAGATTAAAAGAGAAACAAGCCATTGTGTGCAGTGTGCATGGCCCAGGGACTCTTCACTGAGAGGCACTCGGAGCAGCGACTTAGAGCTCTGGCTGATACAGCCCCGTCACAGACAACAAGGGACTGTGAGACATAGCAAGACAAAGAGCGGCAGCTTCTGTATTCTAGAGACAGGTGACCAAATGGGAACAAGCTAATGGGGCGGGGCCTGGAGAGTCATCATTCTGGTGCCATCTCTGAGCTGATTGGAAGCTGTCTCCAGGAGGCGGGAGGGTGGCTCCACAGTTAAGACAGCTTTTGCTTGGGCAGAGGACGAGTTCAGTTCCCAGCACTCACATCGGGCGATTACAGTCCCTGACAACTCAGCTCCTGGGGCTCCAACACCCTCCTCTGGCCTCCACAAGCACTTGGATGGATGCACACTGCACTACTACTCAATCATTTTAAATAGTTGTCTTCAGTAGAGCCGGATTTCCCTCCAGCCTGTGTCTGGTAGGAAGGGCAGAGAATGGAACTCTCCCTCTGTGCTGTTAATGGCACACATCTATTCTGTTCTTAGTTCTGAGATTATATAGATGGCTGTAATTTTATCAAAATACATAAATATGGATGACAACTAGATTATAGACCCAAATAATACCAGCACATCAGCAAGCAGATGTTAGCCACACAAGCTGTTTTTCTACGCTTAACTTTTAAATCAATAGGAAGTTTTAATTAACTTTTTTTTCTCTTAAAAATCCCGTTTTGTGTTTGTTGTTGTTGTTAACTTTCAAACGGTATCTGAGGAAGAAAAGCAGAAGACTAGAGCACCAAAGGAAATAGCTTGGTACAAAGCAGCCTGCCTGGTTGAGAACAGGCCCAGAAACCTGCTGCTCTGGCCAAGCTTACAACTGAGGTACTACGCGCTAGCAACCGCTATATATTACACAGAAAGAAGATAAGGATGCTAAGTTTTCGCTATTTAAAACGTAATTTTGAGCCAGAGATGTCTCCGTGGCACCTGATACTCTTGCAGAAGGTGCAAGTGCAGTTCCTAGCACCCATGTTGGGCCCCTCACAATTACCCATGATGCTAACTCCAGGGGATCTGATGCCTTCTTCTGTCCTCTGCAGGCAGGTACAATCATGACACAAATTCACAGATACACATAATTTGAAATAAATTGAAATAAAAATGTTTTATAAATAAGCTAAAATTTCGCTGATGGAAGGAATATATTTTGTGCGTTTTTCCTAAATGAGGGAAACAGATCTAAGAGTTAGCTTTCTAGACATCTACATTATTTATCTAAAAATATCAAATAGCACTCAACCTCAAGACAAATTGATTATCAAAAAACTGATGCGCATTACTAAAAAAATTAGCATATGACTTAACTTTTGTCATGAGACAAAATGTTTTATATAAGGCATACATACTACTGAAAACACTGTATAATACTTACACCTTCTGCGTATTGCAAATATCGTTTATTAGTTTCCTGTTTACCAAATGTCTCCAAAAACTTTTGACGATAAGCAAGAACTGTATCAACATGGGTTTTGTATTTTACAGCCAATTCCAGTGCCCTATAACGAGAAGTTACAGATCGTCAATATTGCTATGTCTATACAGAGTTTAGAAGTCAGAGGTAGGACAAATGATTGTTCTGCTTACCCTGCAGACTGGAAAGCCATTTTTATGCTTTAGCCATCTATGTATTTTACAAAGCCCAGATGAAACATGACCCCTTCTTGCTGAGAAGCTCCTCTTGTACAAATACAACATTTTTGCACATCATTATGCTAGTTCTACTTACAAGGTATATATTACCACACTTCCACTAGTCTCTACATTTTTTTGAATGGATCTAGTTTGTATTTCCCTTGGTGAGTACTGCAGAGGACATGTATGAAGAACACTCAACATTTTACATCGTAAAATACAACATTTTATGAATCTATAACAAACGTATAGAATAAAAAATGATAGTACTATATCAAATTAAAAATCTTATAAAATACAAATTTGATATTACAACCAGTGACTAAATGCTATTACTATTTGACTCTTGGAAAGTGGCATGCTAGGCTGGCAAGGTATCTTAGTAGGTAAAGGCACTAGCCACCAAGCCTGGTGGCCTGAGTTTAATTCTTAGATCACACATGATGGAAAGAACCAACTTCCCCCAGTTGTCTTCTGACTTCTACCCATGCACATGAGCACAAATTAATCAATCAGTCAATCAGTTAGTTAAATTTAAAACATTTAAAGAAAATATTGAAAAGCCATTGAAATGTTATAATTCAGTGTATCTATAAAACTATCCTATTTTAAAATAAGCCTTTAATTTAATAGCAGAATTACAAAAAGAAAAAGAAAGAAAAGCAGACAGTAGCAGCACACCAAAGCCACCCAGCCGTTTATCGCGATGACGACCTGCACGGAGGTGAAGATGGTCTCCGCCTAGGACTCTGGAGGCCTGATCAGGGCTCAGCCTAGTCACAGTCCTGTTCCTCACTCACAGGACCTGAGTCGAGAAAAACCAAGCGGACCGTGGGTTCCTATACTGTTTACTGTCATCTTGTTTAAGACATGGGTGACAGTCACCGTAGTGGTCAAAAGCACATTAATTCTCACACTTTCTAATATGCCGTGACATGAATAGGACAATTATGAATTACCTAAGACAGCTATTATAGATCTGTTAGTTTAGACAAAACAACATTAATATTTTATAACTGGCAACTCTTCAGTATTAGCCAGACTAAAAAACATCTTTAGAGAGACTTTTCGGGGCCCAGAAAGATAACTTGGCAGGAAAAGGTACAGGCCACACAAACCTGCCAACCAACACAAAGGTGCAGAGAAAGAGCCCAGTCTACAACGCCGGCCTCCAACCTCCACGCACGGTGGCCTGTGGCCTGTGCACTCTACTTCACTCCCATCCACCCCCCTCCCCGAGACACACACAAACACACACGCAGTAAAAATCTTAAAGTATTTTGGATAATGCTGTGTCTATTGACAATTGATAGGCAACTGAGCAAGCTATCAAAGATAATATAAAAATATGAATGTAACTCAGGAATACCACAGATAGTAATGCCAAAATGAAGAAACATGATTTCTTATAAAACATATCAACATATGCTCTATATTGTCCTGGTAGTTTGAATGAGAATGGTCCCCAGAGGATCATAGATTGGAATGATTGGTCAGCAGGGATTATCACTATTGAAAGGATTAGGAGGTGTGATGGCTTTGTTAGAGTAAGTGTGTTACTGGGGGTGGGCTTTGAGGTTTCAAGAGCCCAGTGGCTTGCTCTCACTGTTGCCTGCAGATCTGAATATTGAACTTGTCTTAGTCAGGGTTTCTATTCCTGCACAAACATCATGACCAAGAAGCAAGTTGGGGAGGAAAGGGTTTATTTGGCTTACACTTCCACATTGCTGTTTATCACCAAGGAAGTCAGGACTGGAACTCAAGCAGGTCAGGAAGCAGGAGCTGATGCAGAGGCTATGGAAGGATGTTCCTTGCTGGCTTGCTTCTCCTGGCTTGCTCAGCCTGCTCTCTTATAGAACTCAAGACTTCCAAGCCCAGAGATGGTACCATCCACAAGGGGCCCTACCCTCTTGGTCACTAATTGAGAAAATGCCCCACAGCTGGATCTCATGGAGGCACTTCCCCAACTGAAACTCCCTTCTCTGTGATAACTGCAGCCTGTGTCAAGTTGACACACAAAACTAGCCAGTACAGAACTCTCAGCTATTTCTCCCACACCATAGCTGCCTGGGGACCATCATGTTCCAAGCCATGATGAGGATGGATTAAACCTCTGAAACTGTAAGCAATCGCCAATTAAATGCTTTATTTTATAGGAGTTGCTGTGGCTATGGTGTCTCTTCACAGTAATAAAATACTGACTGCTGTGGACTCCCAGAGTTCTCTCATTTTGTGTAATGTTAAGTCTTTCAGAGAACAATGAGTCAAGCAGATGGGGACTGGTGGGAGAAATAAAAGGCAAGGACTGAGTAGCAGAGGCTGTTATGAGCAGTGGGGGCGAAGGTGTCTTACTCCTTCTAGCCTCTATCCACCCAACCCTCTGATCCTGCTGAGCTGAATGTCAGTGGAGACTCTGCTGAATCACACTACTGGCACTTTACAGTAAGTGATAGGCTGGGGCATCTTGCCTGCAGAAGTGAAAGCAGAAGTCATAGGCAGCCACTCTGTATTGGGGCTTTTAAAAAATTCTGGGGAAGTAATTTGGTATGCAAACATCAATACATTTAATTATGCAGAGAAGACAATGTAATATCTAATCCTGTATTCAGAGGCTAGGCCTCTATATTCTCTATATTACTGTCATTATTATAACAATAAAACATGCATTCATTATTTGAAGAGTAATGGCTAAAAGTAAACATTTACATATGTGCTATTTTAAGTACTTTAAATGAACACACACTGGGTAAAAAATGTCTCTCTACCACATTTAGGAGGGAACTTACTTCAAATTATATAAGGGTTTTGGGAACAGTATGTCTCTAGTTTTAAAATGGTTTGGCAACCAAACAAATGTGACATTAGATTCTAGGGCTGGAGTAAGTCCATGTATTTTAAATAGGAAGAAGTTATATAAAAAGATATGATAACTTCCAAATATGATTTTTTGCATAACTTGAATAAATCAAAAGCCCTTTATATAACTGGCATAAGATTAGAAATTATTTTATTCACACTTATACACAGTATTAGTGTATACCTGGAGCTTTTGTTTCTTCCTCTCCTGAGTTTCTTAGAGAACAGTAACACTCAATGTACCAAGTAGACATCAAACAGATAAACTACCTACCTACAAGTCTCTAGTCTGCATTCTACCAAGGTACAGGCAATCTCCAAACACAAATATGAAATAAAGATTTACAACCAGGAAGAACATGGTTTTCAAGCAGAGTGACACATGAATGAATTAAAAGCCATCCCCCTTCTAGAAGCTTTAAACAGAGGTAGAGTTCAGGGACCTCAAAAGCAATCTAGTGTGTCATTCAATACTTCCTTCTACCATTCTAGAGGTAAGATATCTAGCAGTGACCATCCATACTTGCTAATATCAGAAAACCACAGATGACCAGTCATTCTGAAAATATACATACCAAAGCTAAAGTAGTTACGTTCCCTCTCCCTACCCCTAATAAACTTAAACCTATAAGGCACTAGATTTAGGACAAATCTATAGCTAATTCAGGGGACAGATACCATAAGGATGCAATCAACAATGTCGAGACGATAGGAAGTCCCAGTTTCTTCAGTGGGAAAGTTATAAGCAAACACAAAAAGAAATAGAACCTGTCTAAGAATGTATCAACTAATCACAAAATAGTGTTTTTTATGGATCACAGTTCACACCATAAAAATGCTCATTAGATAACAGAGATATAGGAACACTATATAACTGTTGATAATTTTTAAGTATGGTTATGGTATGGCATGGCAGCTAGAATCTTTTGGAGATGTACACTTAAGTTCTCACAAATAAAATGTGGTAATTGTAGTCTGCCTTAAAATATATGGTAGAAGGGAGTGCGTGGAGGCTGTGTAATAGCTGATCACGACCACTGCTGAGGCTGGCTGTGGGGGTCCTCACACTATTTGCTATGTGCTTTTCCATAACAAAGTCTTTTTCTACTTCATCCTTTTGGTTCTTCCTGACGTATTTTGTTGAATATTCTTTTTCTCCCTCGCACACGCTAGGCAAGCATTCTAACCACCAAACACTACTCCAAAGCATAAGCTTTCATGTGTGCAGTCAAGTGTGTGTGTGTGTGTGCATCTGTGTGTGTGTGTGTGCATCTGTATGTGTGTGCATCTGTGTGTGTGTGCATCTGTGTGTGTGGGGGGGATGTGTGTGTGTCTGTGTGTGTATGTGCAGTCAAGTGTGTGTGTGTGTGTATGTGTGTGCATCTGTGTGTGTGGGGGGGAGTGTGTGTGTGTGTGTGTGTGTGTGTGTGTTGGGGGGAATGTGTGTGTGTGCATCTGTGTGTGTGCGTCTGTGTGTGTATGTCTGTGTGTAAGCCAGAAGGCGATGCTGGGTGTGATCTTCAATTGGTTTCCACTTTACTTTTTGAAAAATTTTTATAATTAATTACATTTGTTCACTGACATTTTTATATATGTATAAAAGGCATTCTTATTATTGTCATCTGTCACTCTCTCATTTCCCTCCCTATCCCTGTTACCCATCCTATAAATCTCTTTCCCACATTCATGTCTCCATGTATGTGTTAAGTGACTCACTGAGTTCAACCAGGGTCCTCTGTGTTACAATGATAGAAAATCATTCAATGACACCACGTATCCCAGAACCTATCAGGAACCTATATTAGAGCAAGCAGGGGTGGGGCCATAACTGATGGCTGACAGGGCAAGTTTGGAGCAGGTAACCACGGCTGCTGTGAGTTCAAGACTACACTGACTGTCACACTCAGACAGGCGCATTCAGAAGCAGTTCTCTATCTTCTGGCTCTTACATTCTTTCTGCTCCCTCTTCAGAGATGCTCCCCAAGCCTTAGAGGGATGTTGTTATAAATATCTGGTTAGGTCTGAGCACTCACCTGTCACTATACCTTACTTTTTAAAGAGGGTTCTCATTGAACCTAGAGCTTGCCAATTCAGCTAAATTGACTGGCCAGTAAACCCCAGTGATCCTTCTGTCTCCACCTCCCCAGCACTGTGATTACAGGTACATGGCTGTACCCCACTTTTTATATGGGTGCTTGGAATTCAAATAAGATCCTTAAATGATGAAGTGGTAAACACTTCCCCAGCTGAGACCTTTTCTTAAGCCAGACCCTAAATAGTGGCCACTCAGTAGAGTTGCACTTTGCTCCTCTCTGTCTGTAAATGCTCATTGTTAACCACAGCCTCATATTCTCTAATGACTAACAATTCCTTAAAGGAATTATCCTTTTTGATAATTTTGATAGTTTTTATATTGAGGAATTTTGATAATTCCTCAAAGACTGAGAGCTCCCTTGAACTTTACATCTCTAAATCACACTCCCTGTAGGGACTCATGACCTTGACAAAGGATGACACAGTCAAGAATTTTATACAGAATAACCACGACTTCATACTTACCACATAACAAATAATCCACCAGGAAGTGCAGCTTTGGCCTGCACGGTGTGACAGTGTGGGCCTTTTCTGCTGCTAAAAGTGCAGGAATACACTGAAACCCTAGAACCCTTTCCTTTCACATGCCCACCACCTTCACACTTTTAAGCCATCATTTGATAGTATATCTCAGCTACGAAAACCTTTGTTTGAAAGAATGATCGACCACCTGCCCAGTCCTAAGAAAAATTATAAATATATGAAGTAAAGATAAGATCCTTTTGAATCCTTTTGATCCTGTGCTTTATTTAGCTGTCAACCTGACACAAGCAAGAATCACCCGGGTAGAGTCTTAACTTAGGAACTGTCTACATTAGGTTGGCCACGGGCACTTCTGTCAGGTATGTTCTTAGTTGTTAATTAAGGTAGGAAGACTGACCCTGATTGGGTGTGGCATCTTTATGGGGTGGGTCTTCAGTTGTAAGAAAGTGAAGAAAATGAGCTTGAACAGCGCAAGCAAGTAAGCAAGGGTATCTATTCTCGCTGTGTTCCTGACTGTGGATGCAATAGCTTATGTTTCTCCCTTAACTTCCCCAAAATGATGAACTGTAACTTGGAAATATAAGCCAAATAAACCCCTTTCTCTAAACACACACACACACACACACACACACACACACACACACACACACACACCACTATTTTCTCCTCTAAGTGGCTTCTTGGTCAGGATACCTCAATAACAGAAATTAAATGAGGACCATCATCAGCTACACAGACATGCAAATCTTTGAATTAATCAACCACGTTATCACTTATCCTATATTTGAATAGCTCTGTACATGTTTCCTAATTTATATATTATTCTACCATATCTAAGTATACAAATACATACATACACATATATGTGTGTATATACATATCCTATATTCTTAACTTTTACAATTAAAATCACCGCCATAGATTTTTTTCTTGGGTTTGTTCATCCCTACATTCAGTGCTACAGCCTGTTGGTGGTACTCAACAAATACATAACACACGGCTAATAATGTTATTTAGTAAAGGCTTATTAAATGTCACAAAGTTTGCTAAGACATTTTCAGATATAATTAGTTCAGTTTTGATAACAAATCCTGAGGCTGTTTCACCATCCTAAATATAGGGAAAGTGAAATGTACAGTCTCATTAATCTGTCCATAGCTAGTAAGTGTGGAATACGAAGTGAAGCCCGCCTGACTTCTAAAGCTCCCGGTCCTGATCACCCAGCACCTCTTGCAACACAAGACACATTTAGATGACCACACATTTTACCAAAGAGGTTATTCTTTTTGAAGATCTCTCTGAAATATCTAAATATACCTATGGCAGTAGACTCAATAAATATGCTGAATAAATGAATATGCAACAGGAACAAATATTCTACATGGTTTCAAAAATATCTGTAGAATGTGAAGATGGTGACAATATCTAAGTCTTTTCAAAGTTTCTTGGCAGGTAGAATTACTTCCTTGATTATCTGAAGTGACTCCTTGCCACGGTTTGACATCAGTACTACAAGCAATGAAGAACTTTTGTTCCATTTAAATGAGGCGGTGGTCAAGTGTCACACGGTTAGAGTTGCGCTGCGAGAAGATCACTGTGATTATAATGTCCAGAATGGGTAGGAAAAGGACACATTAGGGGTAAGGAGATTAGTGGCGCATCACATTAAAGAACTCTGATCAGTTTAGACAAGGGTGCTACTATGAAGTATTAGAAACACTGGGGGAGGTGGGGAAGGGAGGGGGTTAAGATGGACAGAGGCTAAGGAAAATGCCAAAAGTAATTCCCAAATGTCCAGCTTCATGCAAGTGAAGAGCTAGTAAGGCATTATCCTGGATAATATAGACTTATATATGCTTTCTTGGCATGTCTGAGACTGCTTCCTCTGAAAGGAGACAGAGGAAATGTGAGACAAGAGGCAAATCCAAATGCAAACACATTCACTACACAATGGCACTGTTAAGTGGAGAGCTGGGTAACTACTGGCAGGACACAGCACTCAATGAGATGTTTGTTTACATCTCTAAAGTGTATAGAAGGTAGTCAGAATCCTGGAACAATGTTCCTGGACCTCCAGAGGGTATGGAGGAACCAAAAAAACAAGGTCCTCTAAATAAACATGATCAAAACTCATATGAAGTCACAGAGACTGAAGCAGCATGCACAGGGCCTACAACAAGGTCCTCTGCATATATATTATGGCTTCTAGTTTAGTGATTTTATGGGATTCCTGAGTGTGAGAATGAGCAGGTCTCTGTTTTGTGTGTCTTCTCTTGAGTTCTGTTTGTTTGTTGGTTGGTTGGTTGGGTTTGTCTAATTCTAGGGTGTAATATTAAAATACAACAAAATAAAATATAAAACAAAAATTAACACCTTAGAATTAGAAAAGAACAGGCTTCTAAGAAATAATAGTAAAATGTAAGAAAATAAAATATAATGAGATAAAACCATAACTATCTCTTAGAAGCCTGTTCTTTTCTAATGAAAGACAAAAAGAAGTGGATCCAGAGAGGAGGGATGTGCGGAAGAACTGGGAAGAGTAGAGAGACTGAAAACCATAATCAGGTTATACTATATGAGAAAATAATCTATTTTCAATAAAAGAAAAAGATAACGTGGGTTATTTTTGAGCCCAGAGAAAAACCCATAAAAGACATTTTGGACATGTAAAAGTATGTTTCATAATACATAACTTCTGGGACATAGAGTGACACAGTTTTGTTCATTCTGAGGTCTACATGTAAGGGGGATAGGAGGCGTTTAGTGTGTCACAGCACTAACACACTAAGAGCAGCTGATACTTCCTCAGAGCATGCTGATGAAGCTCAGTACAGTGAAGGACACTTCTGAGCACTCCGTACTGTAAACCTCTCTTCATTCCTCCTCATACACTCACTCTCTCCAGCCCCTTGGTTCTTCCTCTCGCTGACTGACTGACTGACTGTTGGGATCATGTAGTAGGTGTCTCTTCTTTCACCTACCTGCAGGTACGGTTGAGGTTGCCTCGCTTTACCCTCTCCGGTCCACCTACTTAGTTTTGTTTCCACTGCTGCACTTGCCACTGAGTCTACAAGCCTACTCCCAATCTTGTGAGTTCAAGTCCGTGATTGACTATTATTACCAAGCTTATAACAGGCCTTTTAAATTCACACAGGACACACTAACTTTCCTCCCAAACCTATTAACAGTACCACTTCTGTAGCACCAAATTTATAAATTTGGAAGGCATCTTAAGACTCTTCTCTTCTTCAGACCCCAACTTCTAATCAATTACAAGTTCATAAAAAGCGTACATTTCCACAAATGACATTTTTCAGCTTGAAAATGTTAAGATTCACCAGACAGACTATTCACAAATATAAAATGAACAAATTGTCTTATAGCATTAGAAAATATTAAATATACTGGAAAATAGAATTGTCTAAGTTGCAGACAGAAGAATACATGAAGGTCAAAGGTCTCGGGACCGTGGCAGGGTTCTTATTACCTTTCCCAGTTATAGAGATTAATGTTGATCTGTACGGCTTGATAAACGAGGCCAGCCTGGAGAAGCACTGTTTCAGCCTCCTGGATGTTCCCACTGAACATTAGTATGTGGGCCATTTTTGACTCTCTAGATGGGAGATCTTTTATAGCATTGATGTACCGAACTTTATCAATCTAAAAAGAAGTGAAATATGTCTATCACAAGTCAGTAAGAATAGAAATATAATAAATTATGTTAAGAACAAAACTGTTGTACATTACATAAATATGATTTACTTACCTCCCCAACTGCTGCATAGGCTATTTCTGCAGTAACCATATCTCGATTAGCAACTGCCATAGCTGCTAGGCAAGCCCACATGCTTTGTTCCTAAGGGAAATATGAAAAGAATTATCTCAAGTAGGTAGTTGAACTACCTATCGGCCAGCAGTTCTCAACCTAGTCATGACCCCCTTGAGGGTCACATTTCCGATATCCCGCATTATCAGATATTTACACTATTACTCATAATGTATTGCTATAAGCAGTGGTTTAAATTCTAATGGTGACAAAACTAAGTAATTAATTTACAAATAAAAATTATGAAACACGGCATTGAAAGAAACTGATAATAAAATAAGTTACATAGAAGCTAGGCATGGTAGCACACTTATAATCCCAATACTTAGTAGGCAGAGGCAGGCTGATCTCTGAGAGCTCAAAGCCATTCTTGTCTACACAGCAAGTTCAAGGCCAGTAAGGGATACTCACAAAAAACCAAAACAAACAAATAATAACCAACAAACAAATTACTAAGTCTCTACTTTAAAACATTACCATCAGACAAAGAACTTATTTTGAATAACAATTTATAAAAAAATTTTGTTTCTAGTTATTAAAGATTTCTTTTCTTGATAACTCAAGATGAGCTTCCAATTTTTTTTTTTAAGAAGTGGCAAGGAATATAACTTGCAGGGAATAAGAGGGATAGTGAGGTTCTCACACAATGCCACCAACAAGCCACTGTAAGGAAAAACATCTAACATTCCATAAATATGTACTCTAAGAGATGTTACCCGACAACTGGTAAAATGGGGTGTGTTCAAGTATGTCTGGAGTATACTGGATATAATCAGTTAGGAAACACTGATCCAAAACAGAGTCTTTTTTTTTTTTTTTTGAGACAGGGTTTCTCTGTGTAGCCCTGGCTGTCCTAGAACTCACTCTGTAGACTCGGCTGGCCTTGAACTCAGAAATTTACCTGCCTCTGCCTCCTAAGTGCTGGGATTAAAGGCGTGCGCCACCACTGCCCAGCCAAAACAAATAGTCTTAATCTCAGCTATGCAAGAGAAAATCTGAGGAGGCTGAGATGTGTAGCTCGGCTTCCCTCAGATGAAGCAAGCCACAGTCTGTGAGGGTAGAACTTAGGAGTCTGACTTCTAGAAAAAACCCACAGGACTGCTCCATGTGCCAGTGTAGGAAACTGCTGGGCTAGTTACAGCTTCTTCAAAGGACATGTCATACAGCAGCATCTATGCCTCTGTGTTCAGCAAGCTGTCCACGTGTGCAACAGAAGGTAAGGTCCTGCTCACAACTGTCAGCAAGGTAAGGTCCTATTCACAACTGTCTTAGCCCTTACATGTTTTCATTACTCATCTCTCAAAAGGGAGACCAGTGTACGCCATGTGCACAGTACGTAAGGTACCTTAACAAAGCGGCAAAGCCTTACAGCATCTTCCCACTTGGAGCTGCTCACATACTCATGGAGGATAGCAGGGTACGGTGATATGCTGATGTGTACCAGGGAGCCATCAGCTCTTCTTATAGTTACCTGATTTCCAACAAAACTCACTATATGCGGGTTTTTACTATATTCACTGTTGAAAACAAACAAAAAAATCTTAAAGCTACATTCTACACATTTTTTTGTATGTATTAAATTTGGGAAATAACTTTAACATATATAATTTCAAAATTGACACCCACCATTTAACCCCAAACAGAATGTATTTTCAAATAAATATTTCAATATAACACATAAATGGATATACACTTGAAGCAAAATATACCAACAATTTAAAGTGGCAAAAGTTATTCCATATTTGGTTGCTCCCCCAGTGGCATCTGCAGTGAGCTTGTGTTACTGCTTGGAACCCTGTGGTAATGGCTTGTTCCCCAAAGGGGTTGTCAGAGGTGA
>JADRCD010173079.1:0-12550 GCA_019843815.1 Montemys delectorum | reverse complement strand
CTCTCTCTCTCTCTCTCTCTCTCTCTCTCTTTCTTTCTTTCTTTTTTTCTTTTTGGAAAACAGAACTTATAAAACACAGATTGGCTAAGACTCCCTATGTAACATAACCCAACCTGGCCTTTCCTTTTCTTTCTTTTTTTCTTTCTTTCTTTCTTTTTTTCCGAGACAGGGTTTCTCTGTATAGCCCTGGCTATCCTGGAACTCACTCTGTAGACCAGGCTGGCCTCGAACTCAGAAATCCACCTGCCTCTGCCTCCCAAGTGCTAGGATTAAAGGCATGCGCCACCACCGCCTGGCCAACCTGGCCTTTCCAATCTGGCTTCTAACTCACATGCCTACTGTCTCAGCCTTCTAACTGCTGAGACTGCAAGCACATGCAACCATCTCTAGCTCTATCTACAGAACTCAATTATTATTTCTTTGTGTATTATCTCAGTGCTTTTCTTTCTATCTTCCAAATAGCTAGGATATTTATATTCCATTGAATTAAAAATCAGTAAGTTTCAAATGAATTCAACTTTATGTCTAGTCGGGCAATTATTTTGTGACAACTAAAATTCGATGATGCTTGAGAAGTGTTGCTTTCTGGCTTTCCTGCTGTAAACTTCTTGACTGTTGCTGGGATGGAGATAACTTTTTTTCTGATCTGAGAAATGGTGTTTATCCATTTCTATGTTTATAGAATATAGTCCATTCACTTCTGAAAATTGTGACTTTCAAAGGGAGCAGAGGCAACAGATGTGGGCTTCAGAAGCACTGTAAATACATACAGGGGAGAAGACAGACTGGGACCAGCTGCAGGGAGGTAGATCGCATTTACTTGCAAGGATTCAAGGTTCTGTCATGCTGAGATGGGGTTGGGGTTGTGGGTAGAAACATCCAGGATGGGCAAAGGTCATTGGATGAAGATTTAGAGTAGCACAATGCCTCATTAGTATGGGGAAGGATTTCAGGAATCTCAGGTGCTAGCTGAAGAGGTCCTTATCAAGAGGAAGGAAGTTGAACATGTAACCTAAGGCTATGTGACATTCTACAGGTAAAGGTGTGTGTGTGTGTGTGTGTGCTTTTTAAACTCCCAAGGCAAAGTCAGAGAAGGGGAATCCCTCCTAATGAAAGGAGTCCTCTAGATAGCACTAAGCCCCAGAGCACTTTTTGGGATATGGTAGACTCCAACTTTAATTAACAGGGCAACAGAAAATAGTTCCTACTGCTTCTTGTTGTCATATAAAGTGATGGATCCACATAACCAACAGGTCAGGGGTTTAAAAATGAGTAGAAGGGTAGGGACCAAGAAAGGGCTTACGCTTGTCTAACAGAGCTGGCATTTTTGTCTTTCCCAATTGAAAATGATAGCCTATTCCTGTGATGAACATATTTCCATATTATTTTTTGCTAAATACTCTGTGAGAGAGACCTAGAAATAGCAGCAAGTATTTTGAATCTGTGCTTTGTCTTTCTACATAGAACATTGGGGGCAGGATCACTGCAGGCAACTAAAAAATGCTTCTGTCTGATTCTAAACATATCAATGCCTTTTCTGCTACTCTATCCAACTAAATGATCCCAGCTTAGAACATTCTTGTGATCTGATAACATGGCTAAGATGGGAAAAAAATAAGTAAGGCTTACTATGTTATAATTTGCATACAACCTAATTCACCCATTGTAATATGCAGTTGTATTAGTTCTGACAGAAGTGATTGATTTTTTACATATCACTAAAAACAAAGAATAACTCACTGTACCTAAAAATGTCCCCACCCCTTGTAATTTGTGCTATATCACACTCTCAGCTTCTACGAACACTGACCGATGTCAATTTTCAACCTTTCTGATCTTAATATAATGTCATATGAGAGAAATCTCTTAGTATGATGTCATATGCACATAATCTCCTGGTATATAGGATGATTATTTCCTTCACTCTGTGCAGCAAGCACATTTGATACTCACTCATGGTGTTATGGGAGCACTGGCTCATTTCACTTGGCCTAGCAAGTGTTACAAATAGGGATACATGACTGTCTATCATACTATTCTTTGATATTCTTTGAGGGAATACAAATTTAGGGAAAGTAAAATCAGCTTAATTAAACAAACTAGATTTAAAGGTTATAAATATTTGGATTGAAACATTTATGGAATAACACTTTGCAAGTTTGGACTAGTGAAAACATAATTTATAAATGCACATGAAACTGACAAGCACACCTCTATTCTTTGTATGTTTTCAGTAAAAGTGGGTTAGGTGATTTGCATATTAAATATTAGAATAATTATTCTCTTAGAAAACAGGGAAAATTGTGGTCGCTTGTTATCCTTCTTCAAAATGTTCACCTAATTGAACTCATGTTTCATGAGAGACTATAATATCAGTCACATAATAGTTATGAAAGCTTAAGTTTTATGCTACTTTTTTGACAATAGAACTTCAATTATAATGCCATAATTAAATTATTTTTCAGCTGGGTGTTTTGTTGACTAATTTCATCTAGTAGGTAGCATGAAATATATTTCATTCCTACACATTGCAATGAAAATCATAATTTATTGTCATACAAAATAATAAGATATTTTTTATACTTGAACTCAAACAATGTATTCTGTGTTAACAAAATCATAAAGTTTTTCATGCTTTATGAGGTCTAGGATTAATTATAAGGTCACAAAGGGGTTTTATCTTTCCCTCGTCAGTGGCAAAAATTACCATTTAACGGAAGGCTCAAAGAACTAAAAGAGAGAAATTCAGGCTATTTTCGAAGGAAATCTAGACAAAAGAACTTGCCCATTATGATAAGATAGACTGAAAAAAAAACAAATACTTTGTATGTCCTAGCCCTCTGTAGTATCAAACCATTTTGAAGAAACATCACTTCTTCTATGTCTCTTTGCTGACAATCTTGTGTATTTTATTTGTATGCAAGTGGATGACAGTTTATTGTGTCCTAGAGGATAGTATATTAATGATGACTTGCTTCCTGCTGTGGGACCTGTCATAATTTTGTAGTCAGAAGAGTGACAGAAGTAACAGCCAATCAGTATGCTAATACTGCTGGAGAGTGGGTAGTTAGTCCACTTTAACTAAGGGTTTTCTGCTAAATCCTTAGGTAATTTTCATTAAAAATGATGCCGTTTTTGATGGTCGTACAAATTGCTTGACAGAAGCGGTTGGAGAAACCATACATTTCTTTTGTGTAGCAGTCAGAATTCTGCCTCAGCAGGCGTTTCCAGTGGGGGGAAAAGAAAGAAAAGCTTCTAATTGGAAAGGCCCATTTTGGTCAACAAGAACCAATCACTAAAACATTCACTGATTTCTTATATCAGCATCCTACATGGAGAATTCTACAGAATATGCAAAATTAAATCTACTCACTGACGTGCAAACACAAGGCATGATCTTTGAAAACAATATTTGAAAGCCAAATGTAAAGATTCAAAAGGATGCAAAATTTCACAATATGATGTCACTCATTTTTCTCTTTACTCTCCTGTTTCTTTACTTTTTTAGGTCATTATAATGGGGAAAAGACACTCTTAAAACAGTGGCATTCAGCAGTAGCACTATATATTCTAATATTTTATTAGCCTTTTTATTACATTCAGCTTATAGGAAATAGACTTTTCACTAGGAAAAGGGAATTTCTTAAAATGACTTCTGAGTGTTTGCACAGCACGTGAACACATGATTACAGGGGGATTACTGGATTAAGGTATTGACAGTTGGCCGCCTCAAGGCTACAGAGAAAACGAGCTCCATTTTCTATCCATAAAATCACACTTTATTCTTACCCACACACAAACAACACCGAGTATGTAAACTATAAAAGGAATTATCTTAGGAACACTGTTGTCACTTAAATATGTTCATCATAGAGAATAAAACAATAACAAACAAACAACAGCAACAACAACAGCAACAATTTCACATATGTATGAAATGCAAGGTAATATAATTTAATATCAGAAACATATTTGTGGCATTTTGATTAATCCCTGATGCTGGAGGAGAAATTCTTTGAAATATACTGAGACTTGTTCTTGGTAATTACAAAATGAAAACTTAGATTGTACAAATTCAGTGCTGTCCACAAATAGATTGGGCATATCTTGACAAAACTTAGGAATTATACCGAATGAAATTATATATTTTTGGAAAACTATAAGACACCTTGTTTGCTGCCTGCTGTTTTTTTATATATGCAAATCTTTATACATTACAGAACAACCTAGCTGCTTTCTACAATCCCATAAACGTTTTACTGTTTTATGAGATGTTAGTAATAAATGTGATTGATGATATACTTTTACAATTGCCTATTAGAAATACACTATTTTTGTGATTAAATACTTAGGAATAACTCAGTTCTAAACCTAGATGTTGCAAGCTAGGGACTGACTTGAATGTCAAAGTACTTGCTTAATCTAGTACTTAAATTTACTTGCATATTTATTTTAGATAGTATTTATCTTCCAGTTTACAGAGATTTTGCATTTCAATCAATTGCAAACATTTAAGAATTGCTGCCAGTGTGGCTTGGGACATGGAATAGCTTGCACACACACACACACACACACACACACACACACACAGTCACAAGGGTGAATAGCTATAATTATATTGGAGCTCATCCAAGAAATCAGCTGTTCTTCTTACACTCACCACCTCTTCAAATTCACGAGCAACTCAAGCAAGCATACTGTAAATTAGTTTTAATACTAAAAACTGGTGACCTCAGTAGTGTAGTTTATTGACAAATTTTATGTTGCTATTATCTTCAAAACATAATAAAAATAAGGTGAACATTGATAATAGAAAATTGAATATAATTTTCAGCCATAGCTTTACTCTTTAATATTGAAAACTCTATTGGCTGAATGTAGTAAAAGCAATTTTCTTGCACAAAATATAGAATACAAAATAATGAAGTCTTAAGAGATTCATCAAATATTTTAAAATTTATTTTTTGCCATACACTTTTAAAATGCGTTTAACTTTTTTGAAGTTCACAACATATTATTAAGGATAGTTAACACATAGTGTAAAAATCACCAAAATCATCCTTCTGTTAACCTGAAATGTGTAGCTTTAACCAAGATTATTGCCTTTTTGGTATAAGCATTACTACAAGCCTTTTAAAAAACTGACAAAATACCATATATTCCTTGTACAAGTGATGGGTTTCATTGTGATGTTTCAAACAAGTATGTTTCATACTTTGACTGTATTCATTCCCTATCACTCTCTCCTATCCTCTCCTCCCTTAGCATGCTGGTAAGCTATTTATCCCCAAATATATCTGCTTCTACACTCTTGGTATGTATAGGTGTATATATGTATACACAGATATATGCACACATACACATAAACTCTAGATTATATTTATGAGAAAAATTGTGTGACATTTGTACTTGTGAGTCTGACTTTTTTTTTAACATGTTGATTCAGCCATTTTTCTGCAAATGATATGTTTATTCTTCATATGGCTGAATAAAAGTCTTTTATGTGTATATGCCACACTGTTTCTTAATTCATCTGTTGATAGACAGCTAGGCTGATATTTAACTTGACTTTCCCCAATAGTGAACAACAATAGCAAGCTAATTTACACTTCCTTGGCTATTTTCCTAGGCCATTCACAGCTGTTTGTAGTGACTATTGGGTTCTTTCTTTTTATGAGGTAAATTGCTTTTCATTTTATTTGTGTTCTAATATAGAGCTCTTTGGGGTGTAGAGAGGTGGTTCAGCAGTTAAGAGCACTGACTACTGTTCCATAGGACTCTGGTTTGATTTCCAGCACTTACATGATGTATTATAACTCTTTTCTAACTCCAGGACTTGGGGACCCAATGCCTTTTTCTAGCCTCCATGGGTATATACAGACGTGCCACACAAATATCCATATAACAAAATATCCATATCTATCTATCTATCTATCTATCTATCTATCTATCTATCTATCTATCATCTATCTGTCTATCTATCTATCTAGAGAGGTGGGGGAGAAGTCTAGTACATGGAGTCATTGTTTTTCCATAGCTTTGTTGAGATTTTGTAGTTTGGTATGAGACTATTTGGCTATTGTTGCTACTGTTCCACCCAAATATTTATTGTCAAGAACCACATTATGAATATTTCCCTGTGTTTTTTTCTCATAGTTTTAAAGTCTCAGCTCTTCTACAAGCTTTAGTTCACTTTGAGATAACATTTTATTTATAGTTTGAGATAATGGTCTAATTTTATTCTCAATGTGTGGCTATCTACAATAGGATTACTTGCTAGCAAGTAGCACAATTTCAATTCTTCCTTATTGACTCACATTTCTCTTCTTTCACATTCCTTTTTTTCTTTCAAATTATTCCTCCTTCTCTTCCTTCTCCTCCTCCCCTTCCTCCACCTTATTTTCTTTATTCCTGATTTCTTTGGGTAAGTCTTCAAGTGCAATATTAAGCAGCATCAATAAGAGTGAATTTAATTCCCGATCTTAGTGTATGTAATCACTCTTTAGCTTTCTTCTGTTGAGTTCAATCTTACCTGCAGACTGTAGGAACACTTATTATATATGTAGTTTATTCCAAGTTTTTTATTTTCTGTATCAGTTTATACACTCATGTTTATTAAATCAATGTAGTAAGTTACATGTACTCATTTGTATATGCTGAATCATTTTTCATATTTAGGGATCAATCCTCATTTTATTGCCCTATTAAATTGTTTTTCTAGAACTTTTCAGAAGACAAATGAGTTCTGTTAATCAGTGACATTGAGTTACAATTGTATCTTTTGCTAGTGTTCTTGCCATAAACAGGTAGCATACTATCTCTCCAACTTTTCTCTAGAAGAATCAGTAATGAACATAAACTGAATAAATGTTTCAAACAAATAAGTGAGAATTATTGAGAGTTAACAGTCTCTAAATTCAACAAATACAAGTGTTAGAGTAAAAATAAATCAAGAAAACCATAGAGAAATTTCTTATGATGGAAAAAATTAAAAGCAGCAACAATTAAATTGAAGGCTGACTACTCACTAGAAATTATAAAACAAAAAAGGAAAGAAGAAAATATCAATATAAATATAAATGAGTATTTGTTATTCTCACTTCATGTCTTCTGATATTATGTAAAATCCATGTACAATGTATTTGCATGAAAACAATGACTCAAAAGATAAACAGTCAAGAAGTTGTGTTTAAAAATACACCTGAGGGGGAAACAGAACTGAAGCCCTGAGGACCAGCAGAAAGAATGGAAACAGGCAACCTCAGGCGGTAGGAGGTGGGGAGATCCTCTAGAATGTACTGTAGACCTGGGAGGTGAGAGACTCACAGGACTCAAAGAGAGGGACCTTGGATGAAGTGCTCTATAGTGGGGAGGAAGAACTTGTAGAGTCCACCTCCAGTGGAGGAACATGACATCAATTGGAAGAATGAGGTGGCCAACCCACAGTCAAAAGCTCTGACCAGAATTTTTCCTGTCTGAAGGAACTGCAGGGACAAAAATGGAGAAGAGCATGAGAGAAAGGAGGTTCATTGACAGGCCCAAATTAGGATACAGCTCAAGGGGAGACTTGAAGCCCCAGGGAGTGGGGAGACTTGGTGGGGTTGGTGTGGTAGAGACATCCTCTTGGATGGTGGGTAGTGAGCTAAAAGTTCTAGATTGACAAGAAAAGAAAAAATAGAAAACAGAAAAAAGAAAGAATGAAGAGAAGAGAAAAGATAAAATTATAAGAGATGCTGGGGAAATGCAAATCCACAAAAGGATTAGGATGTATAATTAAGCATTGATATTGGATGTATGTAAATGTAAATTCTCTTTTATTTCCTCAGATGAAGTTATGAGATGAGAGCTGTACACAAAATTTATGAATACATGGCTTGGACTGAAATCAGAGTGTTTCTAATTAATCCTAGGCCTAGACCTGGAAGTTTTAGCTTCCATACAATCTAATCTGTAAGCCCGGACCTTGGCAGTTTCAGCTTCCAGCCTCTGTCTATTAACCAAGGGCTAGAATGTTTTAGCCTCTGAGACTTACTGCTGATCAAACTCACTCTTTCTGGCTCTTTCTGAAATCGGGATGGCTGATTCAACTATTATGTCTCAAAGTCCCTTCCAAGCTATCTGATTCAGATTGGCTTCTGCCAGCTTCCGACAGAATTGTTTTGCTTGGAAAACTGCCTCTGAAGTCCATGAACTGAATTGACCTGACCTGACCTAACCTTAACTGAACTGAATTGAATTTACTTTCTCAGAATGCCCAAAATACAACCCAATCACAAGAAACTCAAGAAGAAGGAAGACCAAAGTGTGGATGCTTTGTTCCTTCTTAGAAGGGGGAACAAAATGCCTATCTAAAGAGTTGCAGAAACGAACTACGGAGCAGAGACTGAAAGAAGGACAATCCAGAGACTGCTACACCTGGGAATCCTTTCCACATTCAGTCATCAAAACGAGACACTATTGTGGATGTCAGCAAGTGCTGGCTGACAGGAACCTGATATAGTTGTCTCCTGAGAGGCTCTGCCAGTGCTCGGCTAATATAGAAATAGAGACTTACAACCATCTATTGGACTGAGCACAGGGTCCCCAATGAAGGAGCTAAAGAAAGAACCCAAGGAGCTGAAGAGTTTTCAGCCCCTTAGGATAAACAACAATATGAACTAACTAGTATCCTCAGAGCTCCCAGGGACTAAACCACCAACCAAAGAGCACACATGGTGGGACCCATGGCTCCAGCAGCATATGTATAGCAGAGGATGACCTAGTTGGTCATCAATGGGGAGAGAGGCCCTTGGTCCTGTGAAGGATAATGCCCCAGTGTAGGGGAATGCCAGGGCCAGGAAGTGGGAGAGGGTGGGTTGGTGAGCAGGGGAAGGGGGGAGGAAACAGGGTTTGTTTTTTGTTTTTTGTTTTTGATATTTTTTCAGAGGGGTAACTAGGAGAGGAGATATCATTTGAAATGTAAATATAGAAAATACCTAATAAAAAGAAAGAAAAAAAAAGAATGCTGCTGTTCTTGAAGAGGACCTATATTCAATTGTTAGAACTTACATCAGATAGTCCAAAATTGCCTATAAATCCAGATGTAGTGGATATGAAACCCTACTCTGCCACCTAAAGGTACCCACACCCACATGTGCATACACAAACATATGAATAAATAAAACTAAATTCTTTAAAACATTATACTAACATAGTCACATAAAACATGAAATACCCTTGAGTATATCTGGTAGAAGATGTGTAAGATCTCTGCTCTGAACTCATCAAACATTTCTAAGAGATCAGATGACTAATTAATAAAATAACATATATACCCTTATATTTAAAAATATTATATTGATGTCATTCCTCACTACTAGATAATTCAATAATTCACTATAAACACAGTAAAATTCTATTGAGTTTAGGATTGTTGTTATACATGTTTTCAAACACAATTTAAATTTTATGGAGAAAATAATGCAAATTCAGACTCTTGCTATGAAATGATAAAAGGAAAAGACACTGAAGAAAAAATATTTCAGACATGTAGACCCATAGTAAACCCCTTTTAACTCATGCTCCATACATGTCATTCCTAAGAGTTAACAAACTGGTCAACTGAAGACAAAGAAATCCATGAACAACACACAAATATTAACTAATTTGTCATGAGAGCTTTAAGTTAAATGGCATAAAAATAATCTTTTTAAGTATATTAGGAAATATCAGGAAAATTGATACCTTGATTTTCACTTTATACAATAATACTCATTACTTTCATAGCAATTGATGACCCAAATGTGATGATTAACTAAGACTATTTTAGAAAAGGGCCCTTTAAACAAGTATGACACCAGAGAAGATAAAGAAATCTTTAATCAAAACCCTCATATTTGAGCTATAAATTAAAAAATGAAAACATTATTAACATAGTCTGTTTATGAAACTAAACTGTAACATTATAATAAGCCAACTTCCAGAGATAAACAATGTTCCCAACACACATTTTAACAAAGGATTCACATAAATAAATGAGGAAAAGATAATCAAATTTTTAAAAGACAACTAACTTTATTTGATTCATTTCAAAAGAATTGCATAATTTTAGAAGGTTCATGACATTTCAACATTCCTCCACAATTTTAAATTTCAAAGCTAGGAAACAGTCATTCTGAGGATGTAGACTGAATGAGACTTCCACCTTTTGTTTGTGTCAGTGTAACCGAGTTCACTTACTTTTATAAGCTAAACATAAACATTCCCTATGACTTACAAAGTTCAACATAGCTATGTGAACAAGTAATATTTTAATAGTGCTCTCTAGTGAGTTATAAGTTAGCTAAGTGTAGGACATGCTAGTTTTGAACAATTATTGACAATAAAGAAATTAATTTTCATTATACAAAGAAATAACAAAGCTCTTTATTATTATTACTTAATTAAGATATAGACAATAAAAAAGTTCCATAGGTGGGAATATAAAAGCCTGAGAATCCTGAGAGTTATTTTTTTCAGACTTCTACTACACTGGAGACTGATGGAGGAGGAAATGAAGTTAGAATATTGTCCAGACATCATTAGCATAGTTGCTGCTATAAAAAAATGTACCATTCAGATATCCTGATGCAGACAGTATGTTGACTTCAATACTTTCCAGTCCCCTTGGAATTTCCTGCAGTATTTTCAGGAGGCATGCTTCCCACAGGCAGCTTCCAGCTCATGTGAGCACAGCAGGACTATCAGGGTTGGCTCATTACTGCCAGATGGAAGCTCTCCTAGTGCATGACTTTGGTCATCAGCATGAGTAAAATTTCCATTGAATTTCAGTGCACTCTGAAGTTCTCTTAGTCAAACATGTTTATTCCTTTATTTTCAAAGGTATGATTGGAAAGCATATGCATAATATACTCAAAACAAAAAATGTTTAGAAATTAAAATCTCTGGGTCCCTATAGAAACAGAAAACAAACACAAACAAACAAAAACAAACAAGCAAAAAACTATCCTAAAATTCACAGGGAATCATAAAACACCCCAAACAACTGAAAGAGTACTGAGCAAAAATACCAAGGCTGGAGATATTACCATTCCATATCTAAAAGGTATATTACAAAGACAGGTAATAAAGACAAACAAACAAACAAATGAACAAACAAACAATATGGTATTAGCAAAAAAAAAAAGAGGTATTTAGAACAATGGATGTAAAAGTAACTTTTATTTGCCTGATGTATTTGTTGTCTCAGAGGCTTACTGCTCAATAAGCTCATCTTTTCTAGTTATTTCTGTACTCTGGCTGTCTGTTTCAACCCAGCTGTTCTGGACTAAACTCCTCTCCAAGCTGACTGATTCAATCTGACTTTTCTCATCTTTTCACTGAATTGCTCTGCTTGGCCTCAAATTGACTTTGGAAATCTGTTCTAATCTTCTGGCACCTTCTCATTCTCTGGCTTGTTCTGTCTTTACCTGTTTCTAGTTTGTTCTCTTCCCAACCTGTCTCTATAAAACTGTTCCTGTAAAAACTACCTCTGAACTCCACAAACTGAACTGCTACCAACTCCAATCCACTGTGTTGTCTCTCAACTCACTGATTCAACTGAACTTAACAGAACTCATATGTCTGCATGCCTCTGCCTCCAGCGTGCTGTGATTAAAAAGGGATATACTCCCAAGCCTAAGTTTTTCTTTACCTGAAACTTGCTCTATATCATGCGGGCCTTGAACTCAGAGATCTGTTTTCCTGTCTCATAGGACTAAAGATATGTCTGCATTCAAGCCAGATCACACATATTTAGAAGGTCTTTGGATCTGATCCCTTGCCAGAGCAGCCATGCTGCTGGATTAAAATTCCTCTACAAATGTAACATAATTAAAGCTCTAAACATGACCACATGTAAATTCAACCATTTATTATATGATAAAGATGCCAAAAATACTGTCTTAGAGATTTATTGTTGTGAAGAGACACCATGACCAAGATAACTCTTATAAATGAAAACATTTAATTCAGACTGACTTACAGTTTCAGCGGTTCAGTCTACTATCCGTAAGGAAGCATGGCAGCCTGTACACAAAAATAATGCTAGGGAAGGAGCTGAGAAGTTTACATCTTGATCTGAAGGCAGCCAGGAGGAGACTCTCTCCTGCACTGGGCAGAGTCTGCGTCTAGGAGGCCTCAAAGCCCACCTACACAGTGACACATTTCCTCCAACAAGGCCACACTTCCCCCAATAAGGCCACACATCCTAATAGTGTCACTCCCTATGGCTAAGCATCCAAACACATGAATCTATAAGGGTCAAACCTATTCAAACCACCACATTTACTGCCTGGCTCCCATAGACTTGTAGCCATAATATAATGCAAAATACATTTAGTCCACCTTCAAAAGTCCCCATAGTCTATCACAGTCTGAACAATGTCTGGGATCCACATGTGATCTTCTGAGTTCCTATAAAGAGCTTGGGTCACTTCTCTAGTTCTGCCCTCTGTAGCATTCTAGACTCTGGCTGACTCTAATCCACTGCTGGAGCTATTCTTGTTCATTATCTCATTGGACTGGTATCTCC
>JADRCD010173078.1:0-11448 GCA_019843815.1 Montemys delectorum | reverse complement strand
TTGGCCCTGTGAAGGTTCAGTGCCCCAGTGTAGGGGAATGCCAGGGCTAATAAGTGGGAGAGGGTGGGGTGGCAGGCATGGGGAGGGGGGAGGCAAGAGGGGTTTGTTCTTGTTGTTTTTGTTTGTTTGTTTTTGGAGGGGAAACTGGGAAAGGAGAAATTTACATGTAAATAAAGAAAATATCTAATAAAAAGAAAAAGAAAAAAAAAGAAATGAGTTCTTCATCACACTTTAGTGAAGGCATCCCGGCACGGTTCCACTGCCCAGCTGTGACCTGCTTGCCCTTAGGTTTTGCTCTATTTGAATTTTCACTTAGTCAGATATAAACTGAATGACTGGACAGCTGCTGAGACTGCCTGAACTTTGCGTCTGTCACAGGGCCTGATACCACCTCCGTGGAGCAGCTGGAAGGACCAGGTGAGATAAGGTACACCAAGCTCCTGACTCACCAGCCGGATGTGAAGCAGTGCTCTAAAAGCCGCTCTTCACTTTCCTCCTGAAGCTGATGGAAGGCATTCTCTAGGATGCCTGATTTGTGACTTTCAACATTCTATAGAAAAGTTTAATAGAGACAGATAAAGAGTTTTAAAAATTCTGTCATGAGCTGGTGAGATGGTAAAGGTGTTTGTTTGCCTCTGAGCCTGATGGTCTGAGCCCACATGGTAGATGGAGAAAACTGACTCCTGAAAGTTTTCTGAACTACACACACACACACACATACATGGTGGCACATGTGTTTGCATGTTCTCTCTCTCTCTCTCTCTCTCAAAAAACCACAAAACAACAACAACAACAACAACAACAACAACAACAACAACAACACCTCTGTCATTCCAGGAATGTAGTAATAGTCACCGACAGAGTCTGTTGCCTTTTGCATTTGCACTATTGACTTCTCCTCTCTGTGTCCTGCACGTCCTCCGCTGGCAGAAGCCTGTAAAAGACTCATCTATTATAAAACAAGCCAGCCCATCCCTTACCTGGCACTCTGACCATCAAACATCTTCTGGGGCATTCTTGCTGGTGGAAAGAGCATGGTCACAACAGTGTAGAAAGGAGTCATCTCATTAATCTCCTTCCCCTTGCTCCTGAGAATGTTCTTGGAGCCATTGAAGTTGATCCTTGGGATTTCTAATGCAGCCCACGGTCAGCATCCTATTGTTGAGTGTATCATCAGCCTCTAACAATGCTTTTCTTGCAAGGAGACTTGTGATGCATTCTGACGTAAAACTGTTCTCTTTGTGGCCCTGCCTGTAGCCCTCAAATATATGTAAATCTATTATTGTTCCCCATGTAAGCCGGGTCATGTCAGATTTTCATAGCTATTTTGAGGTGGGAATATCTCTGGCTACTTAAGCTGTGTTGGAATGATTTATTTTGTTAGCTCAAATAGGTGATTTACCTGTGTACAGATGGACTCACAGAAACAGTCAATTTTCTTTCTCAGAGCCGACTCTATTATACTGAGAATAACATCAGTATGGTTCTCCAAGCATAAAAGGAATAATTAAGTATTACAGAAAACTCTTCATATACCCATTTGCTACCAAGCATTGATTAAGTGCCTGATCCCACCCACTCTTGCCTTCCCTTATCTGTGATAAAGACAATGACCTTGGGGAGTCTTTAGTTTATTCTTGATTAAAATGCATCCTATCTATAATAGCTTGTGTAAAAATAAATATGTTTCAACTGTATGGAGCAAAATGGGAGAAAGACACTGTAGTCTCTTAAATTAACATTATAATAATTTTAAAATTAATGAAGCCTGTCTCCTGGCATCCTAATGAGGCTCATGAGTAATTGTTAGGCATTTTTATTAGAGTAAAACTTTTAGGAATAACTCTTGACCAATGTATTTAAAAAGGGTCTCTGTTGGCTGTGACTGCGGCTCCAGTTAACAGCATCTCGCTTGTTGCCAGGATGGACTAAAAGGGACCTCAGAGCTTCCTCTCCTTCCTGTGCTCTTCCTGCCTTGGTACATTAAGGGAAACTGAGGATCACCTCCTGATTTGGATAAATCTTTTTGTCGTTTTCCTTGGCAGGCCTTCTCATTGCTACCATGAAGTGTTCTGAAGGGGCAACTCCCCTTATGAGAAGCCCCGTTAGCTGTGGAAGAGTGACTCATTAAGTTATGTCAAAGCATATTAAATGCCAATGACAAACAAGCATGGTGTGAGCTTGCAATCAGCCCTGACCAGAAGGGAGAGAGAGTGTGCTGGTGGGGCAGCAGCTGCATGTTTGGAGTTGTGGCTGGATGGACACTCATCAGATGCAAGATAAATAGGGGATGAAATGTGGGTAAGGATGACCAATAGCTTTGAAGCTGTCAACTGCGTTCTTAACCCAGACTAAAGTACAGTGCAGGAGACTTACGATTTAGTTACCAAACTACTAAATGTCCTTTACGAGGGAGAAGGCTTCTCGAAGGACAATTAACTTGGAGATTCACAAGATGTTCTAAGGCAAGGTGGTGTGAGCCAAAGAAGCCAAAGGAACCAGCACGGGAACCCCACCCATGAGTAAGGATATATAAAGCTCAGGAGCCTGAAGTAGCATTCATTATTCAGCTAACTTCAAGGACACAGTGCAGCCCTCTCTCTCTGCCATCATGTCTTTCAACTGCTCCACAAGAAATTGTTCTTCCAGGCCAGTTGGAGGACGTTACACTGCTCCAGTGGGCCCAGTTACCACAGCTTCAGCCCGAGATGCAGACTGCCTGAGTGGCCTCTACTTGCCCAGTTCCTTCCAAACTGGGTCCTGGCTCCTGGACCATTGTCAGGAGTCATGCTGTGAGCCTAGTGTCTGCCAGCCAACATGCTACCAGAGAACTTCTTGTATCTCCACTCCTGTTCAGGTAACTTGCAATCGACAGACTACCTGTGTCTCCAACCCCTGTTCTACTCCCTGTAGCCGGCCACTCACTTTTGTGTCCACTGGCTGTCAGTCCCTGGGAGGAATTTCCAGCTCCTGCCAATCAGTGGGAGGCATCTCCACCACCTGCCAACCAGTGGGAGGCATCTCTACGGTCTGCCAACCAGTGGGAGGCATCTCTACTACCTGCCAACCAGTGGGAGGCATCTCTACGGTCTGCCAACCAACCTGTGGAGTCTCCAGGACATACCAGCAGTCCTGTGTGTCCAGCTGCCGAAGAACTTGCTAAGTGCATGAGAGCTAGTGAGCCAGTTGAGTCTCCGTGCCCTGCCAGCTATGTTTCCGGGACCTTCCTGTATGCTGCCTGAATGCTTCATCGTGTTATTGACTGCCAAGTTGCTAACTGCTAGCTATGCCCAAGCTGCCTTTGACACTCTAAAATGTTTCTTGCCAGTACTAAGATAACTTTAAGGTTTGGTTTCTGGTTCCATGTAACCTTCTCAAAGCTTCTAGAGGTTTCGCCACCTCAGTCCAGTCTGAGGACCCACGATACTTCCAGAGGTTCTCCTGCCAACAGCCCGTGTTCACCTTGCCACTTTATTGCCTGGCTTCTGCTTTTGTGTCTCTGAAAAAGGGATCTCGTTGCTCCATGTATTTCTCAATAAACTTGCGTTAGTTGGCATTGAAACCATGTGTCGTAGCAGACTTCTTTATTTGTGAGGGGTGTTGTTAATTTGTGAACCATTCTTCGCTGGTCCGGTCCTGACTTTCTTCTGCTTCCTGAGCACAGAAGACAGGCGTAGTGATTACGTTCGGGGACACCCCAGAGATCACCTTGTGCTTTGTTGTTCAGAGAACGTGGTCAAGTAAGGGTGGTGGTGAAGCACTATGAGATTTGATGACTGATTTGATGTCTATAATTCCCTGGAAATTTGAGGGACCCACAAAATGGCTTCCATGGAGGTAAAAGATAAGCTGTTTAGGAAGTGAGGGAGTTCAGAGAGTTGCCCAATGAAGTAAGCAACAGAGCAGAATTCAGAAGATTTCCTTATAAAAAGGCCACCATGGAAACTCTTGAAATGACCTACCGTGACCAGTAGGCTGGAGAGAGGTTAGGAAAGGAAGAGTAGTCGATTCCCGACAACAGGGATCACTGCATCTAAAGGACCAACGTTAGCTTTCTCCTCCCCTTGTTTTCTGGGACAAATCTGTGGTCCCCAAACATGATGGGCCAACGATATTTATTGTATCTGGCAAAAGAGATTTAAGAAAAATGTCAGGGACATTTAATTTCTTAATGTTTTCATCTTCTGTGCATGTGTGGTGCTAAAGACTGAACCCAGGACCTAGTGTATGCTAGTCAAATACTGTAGCTCCGAGCCACAACCCCAGCTCCTGTCTTGGTTTATTTTTACCCTCATAGCCCCACTTCTCGGTTGCTTTCCCCTGAAATCCATATGATGGCAGACCAAGCCATCTGGATGGGTGGGATTCCAGGTGCCAACTCCTTTCGCCTTTCATGAAGAAGTGAGAATCAGCTACTGATGAGTCTGCCTTTTCTCTAGGCATCTGTCATGACCACAGGCACATCTCAATAAGCTCTCTCCCGAATTCCTCCAACAGACACACAAATGGACAATCATTCGACAAAATAGAGACTTCTGCGGTGGCGGTGCTGGGAGCAGCAGATGCCTTTTTTCCTTCCTGGCAAGAGCTGCTTTGTGGATATCTTCAGTTGTCACTGCAGAGTGTTTTTCTTATTTTACTGATGGCTTTTCAGAGGCAAAACGTAGAGATGATTTCTATATAGATGCAATATTTTCATTTTTTCCCTCTGCTGACTCTCATCCTCAAATGTCCCTTTTATCAAAGAAGTGTTGAATGTGACTCACATTCATCTCTCACTAAAGCAAGACACGGCTTTGCTATGTTTTCGTTCCATGTCTCTCCCCTCCCTTTTTCTTTTAAAGAATTGCTTACTTTTCAAAATTCCTCAGTTTGCCCCAAAATACAAATCATTGTGTGTGTGTGTGTGTGTGTGTGTGTGTGTGCGTGTGTGTATGTGTGCGTCTAATGACCTATTGAAAGCTGCAGCTGACGTGACTCTCTCAAACACTGTTTCTCTTATTCACTTCATATGTGATTTGAATAATTCGGAGGCTGAGAGACTTTTATATTTTTGCTTTTCAGCTTTCTAGGTTCTAATGAATAGATATATGGCTTCTCTTTTATTTATGGGACTAATCAGTGCCCATATGTAAGATTGATATATTCATAATAATATTGAAACAGGTGTTATTGTTTGACAGAAAGTGTTTTTGCGTGGGCTATTTGCTGTACTAGGAACAATCAAGTACATTGTCATAAACTTACACAGCTGTTGCTGACCTTCATTTCTGTTTGGCAAATTATTATTGTTGCTTGGTTATTAGACCATTTTTATTTATACTTGAACTTTGAAAGTTCTCTCTATCCTTTGCCTTATTACACAATATATTTTACGTTTGTCTTGGAGAACAATCTTGAGGATAGAGATATGATGGTTCTTAGCCTAAGGCTTCAAAATGCAATCTCTGCCCAACATTCCATCACTGTGGGGAGGCACAGCTGCTGCTGCTGGGCTCTGCAGGCTTGCTTGCCTCCTCAGTCCTTCGAAGCTCGCTTGGGAACCTGAAGCAGTGACAGACAGCATCTCACGCCTATCTTCAGGAAGAAGCGAAGTAGTATTTGTACCCCGGATCTCAAGACTGTCTCTTGTTGGGGAGAGGGGAGGTGGTTTTGCTTTTCTGTGTTTTTAAAGTCACGACTGCCCCTCACCTCTGGGAAATCTCATGGTAGGCAGGCTGGGGAACTGCGTCCTCTTTCAACCTCCTTATTTTTATCTGGTTTTGACTGTCTTAAGTTAGAAGGGTCAGGTCACTTTGTGGTGTACCTTCCTGATTTATCGGCTGCCTTTGCTCAGAGCGCCCTGTCCGTCTCGGTCTTGACAGTTGGATAGTACTTCCTTAGTTTGGTTTTCAGTAAATCCACTTACTAAGACACTTAGTGGGCGTGCATATCCAAAACCTTTATGGCAAGTTTGGGGACATACATGTCATTTATACTGCAGTCATAAAATATGTGATAAATTTTATGTGGTAAAGTACACATAGCATAGAAGTCGCCATGTTGAATACTTGTAAGTGACATTCGGTGGCATTCAGTACACTGCTGCTGTCCTACCCATCACCCTAGACACTTCCCAGCTTCTCAGGCTGATCCGTTCTGGCCTTTATCTTATTCCTTGCCAAATTTAGATTCTGAAATTCCCCCTCTTCCCTCCCTATTTCCATCTCTCCTCTCTGCCTGTCTTCCAACAAATGCTAACATCCTTCTGAGGGTTGGTTCTTCAATAGTAAAGAGAAGCTTGTAGGTCAGCTTTGTCGAGTCATTGCTAGGACTTTTCTCTTTTCCCCTCCACAGGCTTCACACTTTACTCTCAGAGGCTTTGTTTAATGTTGTACATTGATGCTTTCGAAGACGCTGTGTCACTCAAGGGCTCAGTGATATTATACTGTTTTCTTACGTGATGCTTGCTCATTTAAAGCGGTAGTCATCCACTGAAGGCACGCACTACCTCTAGAATAGCTGACTTTACATTTGAGTGACATAAGGCCATAAGAGTCAAAGAATGTATCCAGAGTTGGCCAAAGGATAGGAGTTTCAGAGTGGAGTCTGGAACTGCCCACAGGCAGATGGGGTTGGCTCTGCTGTTGATCCTTACTTAGCTTTGGTAAAAGCCCATTTATTCTCTTTGTATTTTCAGGAAACTTCTACCCATGTTTAGAAACTACAGAAATTTAGATGAAATACTTTCATGAAAGACTTTGTGCTTACTTTTATGAAACTAGAATCTTTTCTTCTTATTTCTCTTGGCTTCAATCTCTGTCATCGAATGAGTGGTTTTGAAATGAACTGCCTGATGGGCATTTTCAGCAGGATTTTTGGTTCTAGTATAGTGTGATCTATTTAACTGGGCCCGATTGATATCGTACATTTCAGATTGTAAAACATGATCTTACACTGAGTGTTTCTCAGTCTTCACAGCAGCTCCAGACGTGTCTAGTCAGTTTACTGCAGTTGCCTTGGCCATCTCCCCTTAAAGAATGGCTTACATAGGCACCCTTCCATGGACACCCTTCCATAGGCACTCTTTTTTTTTTTTTTTTTTTTTTTTTTTTAAGACAGGGTTTCTCTGTGTAGCCCTGGCTATCCTGGAACTCACTCTGTAGACCAGGCTGGCCTCAAACTCAGAAATCCACCTGCCTCTGCCTCCCAAGTGCTGGGATTAAAGGTGTGTGCTACCACTGCCCGGCCCATAGGCATTCTTCCATAGTCACATTTCTTTTTCTTTCATTAACAATGGATAGGAAAGCAGAACTCACTCGAAACTTAGGGGAATTTCCTCCAGTGCTTACCCTAGAGACAAATTTCTAATTACAAATCCTGTGATTAAGGGATATGGAGGTTTTTCAAATGGATTTATTAAAACGAGGACAGATCCAAAGCTATATGATGGCTCTCACCCAGATATGAATCCTCAGACTTGTCTCTTATTCCTGTATGAGATTCTCGGATGAGACTAGGAATTGTTTCATTTATGAAATAAAGTCTTCAGGTGGTATGCAAAGTACATATAATCTTCTGAAAATCAAGGATTTGGGGCAAGGAACAATTTTATTTGATAAAGGTCACAGGGCTCAGAGGCAAAAAGTCTTGTATTGAACCTAGTTCAACAGCACTGACAATAAGGTGAGTCATTTGATCTCAACGAAAACCCTGGCCACTCCTGTAGAAACCAAAGATAGAAATACTAATGTCTCATCAATAGGAGGAGAGGACCTCGGCCTTGTGAAGGTGTTGTGCCCCAGTGTGGGGGAATGGCAGGGCCAATAAGTAGGAGAGGGTGGGGGTGGCAGGCATGGGGAGGGGAGAGGCAAAAGGGGTTTGTTCTTGCTGTTTTTGTTTGTTTGTTTGTTTGTTTGTTTGTTTTTTGGAGGGGAAACTGGGAAAGGAGAAATTTACATGTAAGTAAAGAAAATATCTAGAAAAAAAAAGAAATACTAATGTCAGCTTCAAGTACTAGCCAAGGTGAGGCTAGTGGCTGTCATAGATAAACTCTGCAGGGTTCAGGGCTTAAAAACAACAAGAATTCGTTTTCTACATATTCAGATTGTGAAGGTGTGTTGCTACTGAATGGATAGCCCTCTTCTGTACTTCACTTTGTTCTTTTCTGATCTTTTCCCCAACAGGAGGCTTTCCGGGTGGCTGCAGAGGTTCAGACTATAGGAGATTGCACAAGGAAGATGTGCTGTGTCTCCTCGCACTGTACAGTCATGGGAGGTGAAGTGACATTTCCAGGCACTAGGTCACACTTAGGAGGTGGGCAACAGGCTCATACAGCCTAGCTGTAGGCAAAGGAAAAAAGAGGTAATGGGTTTTGTGAATGGCTTACCTGTGCTTGCCACCCTGCATTGCATGGTTGGAAGAGCAAAGGGGAAGCTTGAGCTACATGAGACAGCCCAGGGTTGTAGCAGTCTGAAAGATTCTGTCCACCAAAGAAGGCCTGTCTCAGGGAACAGTATTCCAGGAATTTGTGCATTCATTTTGTACATTCAGGGATTGATAGTGGTGTTTAAGGAGACATTCATTTCAAATTCCAAGGACAATATTTCTACAAAAAAATTGGGATATAAATCATTAGTCAATGGTTCTCACTTAAAATCAGCCAATTCTGGTAATGACTGTAGTGACTGGCAAGAGTTCAGATAGTTTTGACCTGAAATAAAAGGTAATGGGGGACTGGCTTCATAAATGAGATGCAGGGACACAGTAGCTCCCATTTTCTTCTGCTACACATAAGCCACATAATTTTGTTTCAAATTATTAAGCCTGGATCTAATTTTTATATTATGTAACCTCATATTCTAGGGTATTTATCAAAGCAGGGGCTTTACAGTCAACTTCTGCAATTCCCACATTTAATGGATCAGGAAACAGAGGGGCAATGACTCACTTCTCAAATAAAATCCAGTTATAGGAAGAAGTGACCTCTAACATAGAGTCATTGCTGTTTTGGGTTTCTGACTCCACTGCTGCTCCTGTTTCCTGATGAGTTGCTATGGAAGTAAGTTGGAGAGTATGCTTACCATCACTGTGAGATTCTGAACCATGTCTTCACTTCCTGAAATTCAGACGTGATTGAGAGCTGTCTGCAGACATTTGACATAACCTCCTAGTATCTGTCCCACCCTGTGTGATAGGGTTCCATCACTCCTTGAGGTAGATGGTGGCATGTTGTAATAGACATTTAATCTCAACTGGGGCTTCTATCCAGCCTTAGATCATCCAGTTCCCAGATAAAAGTCACACAATTTTTATATTTGTAATAAGCCTTAATTATCACTAAAGGTAGACAGATATCTCCCCATCATGCTATTATGTCTACTTTCCTATCTGTAACCCCAAGTTATAAATTGTCATGTTCCATCTGGGCTGCTCTTAACTTCAATTGGCCAGCCCTCATGGCCATGTTTTCATAACTCACCTACCCCATGCCATTTCTCCTCAATCACCTCCTTCGCTCTTCTTCTCCTGTCTCTCCACAGACCTCAAGCCGGGGAACCAAAGCACTGCCTAGAGGCTGCCCTGCTTTAGGCTATAGACATCATCGTTATTTAGCAATCAGGGATAACAGTGTAGAGCAGATTCTCTCCTCTCTGGGAGCAACTTGGGTACTAGTATTTAGCATCACAATACATAGCAAAGACCCAATCCTAGCAGCACAGGAAGGCTGTTACACAGGAAGGCTGTTACACAGGAAGGCTGTTACACAGGAAGGCCTGCAAACAGGATGCTCTGCTTCTCCTCTCTTGCCTGCCTGCCTTCACCTGCTCATTTTTCTCACCTTAGCAATCCTTACAAGATCTCTCTTGCTCCCCTTGTGTGGCATCACATTCTCCCTATTGAAGACTGAGTCTTGGAACATGTTTTTGAGTGGGGGTGTATCCCACTTGGAATAAATATTTGGGAATATTTATGCTGTATATGAAAATACAAATGTAACTGGGGTCCCAATATTGCCTGTAAATGTTGAGCTTGGTGTGATATCAATAGCGGCATAGAAAAGAAAGTTCCAAAGAGCAGATTCTTGACAAATTCATATCTGGTTAATCTAACATGATTTCTTTCCTATTCTCATGTTTTTTATTGAATATTTTCTTTATTTATGTTTCAAATGTAACCCCCTTTCCTGGTATCCCCCTCCCAGGAACCCCCACCCCACCCCTCCCCCTGCTTCTATGAGGGTGTTCTTCCACCCACCCACCCACTTCCACTTCCCTACCCTCACTTTCCCTACACTGAGGCATGGAGCCTTCATAGGAACAAGGACCTCTCCTTCCACTGATGCCAGATAAGGCCATCCTCTGCTGCATATGCAGCTGGAGCCATGTGTACTCTTTGGTTGGTGGTTTAGTCCCTGGGAGCTCTAGGGGGTCTGGTTGGTTGATATTGCTGTTCTTCCTATGGGGTTGCAAATTCCTTCAGCTCCGTCAGTCCTTTCTCTAACTCCTCCATTAGGGACCCTGCACTCAGTCTATTCTGACATTTTAACATTCCTGTTCTTGATTAGGAGTAGAGGAATACATCGTCTAGTTGAGTGCATGTTGTGTGTGTGCTTAATCATAGAGCAGTTTTATTGGGGAAGATTATTAATCTGTGAAGGACATTCTTTTAACATTGATTTTTCATTATCTTTGGGAATTTTACATATGTATACAATAAAAATGGTCATATCCTCTTCTCTCTTCCACCTCAAATTTGCCCACATGTTTCTCTCAACAGAACACCTAACTTTGTGTTCCCTTAATTTGTTTATATTTTTGGTACCTAACTGGGTCCAGTTCATGATGCCTATACGTGCATTGTTGTAGACCTACCCATCAGAACATGTCAAGTCTGCCACTTTAGAAAAGATTGGAAAAAAGGGTTCCTTAGATGCCAGCCCAGATGATGGGACCTGTTCGATCTCTAGGTCTCTATAAGGATGAGGAGGCTAAGTCACATGACTCATAGGAGGCAAAATAGAAACATCATGACTCCTATAGGACCCAGTGGAGAGATCACCATGAATCATTAAGGTATTTCATTATATACATCTGTGCCATGATCAGTCAGACAGACTGGGAGCCCAGACTCTGATTGGGTAAAGCCCCAATGCTCCATATGTACTTTATATGGGTGGCATTCAGTGTTATCCATCATGGCTGCCCATGTCTCTGGCAACTGGAAATTAAAATTAATTTATGAATAAGTGCAGCTGACTGAGGTTTGTAATGTTCCAATGAGAAGCTTGAAGTGGGGGTGGGGTAGGGACATCCTCATGGAGACAGGGTGGAGAGGGAAGGAGGAATGGGATGTGGAACAGTCGGAGCGTGGACTGGAAGGGGAATAAAATCTGGAGTGTAAAAAAAAAAGAAAAAAGAACCAAATGAATAATAATAATAATAATAATAATAATAATAATAATAATAA
>JADRCD010173072.1:0-10540 GCA_019843815.1 Montemys delectorum | reverse complement strand
CAGCTTGTTCTACAAAGAATGTTTCAGTACAGCCAAGCTTAGGCAGTGAAGGAAGCTATTGAAAAAGAAAGCTGGTGAAAATGTATTTGAATTAGGGCCGTGTTCCATCCCCAGCAAATCTACAGAACTTGGCAGCTTTTAGCCATGTGGTTCTGCCTCTTGAATTAAGGGTCAAGTATATAAGAACTGGATTATGGAATCTCCTGAGAACTCACTCCTCTTAGTTAGTGAAAGCCACTAAGGCCAGGCATGTGTCATGGTGTCTCTGCACAGAGGCCCAGAGAAGCCTTTACGTGAAGCTGAAACTTGGATTACCTTGGCGTTCCAGTGATGTTGGAGACTCCAGAGCCCTGGGATGCCTGCTGAGGAAAGCTGCTAACAGGAAGTTGTAGGGTTAGATTTTTCTAAACCTATTTTATTTTGAGTTCTAGTACACTTCAACCTCTCTTTTAGCCCACTGACCAGAGGTAGGGGAAAAAGAAGATTCACGAAAAAGGGGGTTATGAACCTGTTTAGAAGTAATTCTTTGGGGTGATTTCAGTCTTCATTGCCAGGATACCGGAAGTCCAGTCTAATAACAAACCCCAAACACAGGTAGCAGCTGCTCCATCCAGCAGAAACCACAAGGCTCAGCCAAATCGTCATGAATCAGTGGAAGTGACAAGAATCAGCCAGAATTTGACGGAAAGTTCTTTGGGGCATTTCTCTATATGAAGTGAAGACCAGCGAAGAATTGCAAGGTGTAGCAATGCAAGAGTGTCTTTTCACTGTCTGCCTGATTTTACTTATATTCTTTACAAATATCAACCATGCTCTCAAGCATTACTCCAGCCAAATATCACATGCCTTCTCATGTGTCTGCTTCAGCAAAACATCAAGTGATACAATTGAGTTTCTAAAGAAACCAGAAATTTCTGCCTCAGAGTAGAACCAGCCCACAAGAAAGAAGTGTGTTGCTGCAGGAGTAGATCTGGGAGCCCTTTGATGACACGGAGTTTGGAGCCTTGCTGTTCAGCATTTCCTCTCCTCCCTTTTGGAATGGTAGCGTGTATCCTCTGCCATTGTGTGCTGGAAGGGTGTAATCTGCTTCATTTGATTTTTTACAAGCGTTAGAGTTAAGAGATTGCTTTGAGTCTTAGAAGAGGCTTTGAATTTTGCACTTTTAAACAGTGTTGAGATCCTAATAGACTTTGAGGACTTTTTGAAGTTGGACTGATGCATTTCTGTGTTATGACTTCAGGCCTTTGGGCAGGGAGTAAATATTTAAATGCTTCGTCATCAGGGAGTGTTGTTACTTGATAGGGATTAGGAGATGTGGCCTTGTTGGAGTAGGTGTGGTCTTGTTGGAGGAGGTGTGTCTCTGGGGGTTGGGCTTTGGGGCTTAAAATGCACAAGACAGACTCAGTGTTTTTCTCTACCTGCTGCCTTCCAATCTGGATGTAGAACTCTCAGCTACTTTTCAAGTACCATATCTGCCTCCATGCTGCCAGGGTTACAAAGGACTAAACCCTTGCATGAAACCCTAGATGCTTTCTTTATAAGAACTGCTGTGCTTATGGTGTCTCTTCACAGTGATAGAACACTGGTTAAGACACAGAGCAATACAGTGAGTAGCACATATTTGTAGAATAATTCTATAAGAATTCTAACTAATATTATGTATACATTTATGAAGTATCATAAAAATATAAAATTGTTATCTTTTCTCAAATGGCCAGACTTTGAATGACTACTTTATGGATTCAGTGGCAACCAGTCTGGTTTTGTGATCCTCTGAAAGTATTAAATAATTCCCATAAGAAGGTCGGATTAGTTGGTCTTACAAATATCACTTTGGCTTTTACTTTAGAGTTTGTTAAGAGATACATTATAAATTAAGGATAATTTAAATAAAGCCTTTTTATTTATGAGATACATTTATTGAGGTTTTCTTAAGGGAAATGAATTCTGTGAGACATTCCATGTTCTTGACTCCTGTAAGCCCTATTCAAAAATAAAATTAATGGGTAATGCCGATTCTTTTGGTATTAGTGCTATTTCTTCATGTCTTTGGCTTAACAACTAACTTTATTAGATGTCTCAAAAATGACCCAGTAAGATTTAGTGTGGCCTCATTTTAACTTAGTAAGAAGCAACTCATTGGAGGACTTCATTGAGACTCAGCAGGAGATATCTTAAAGTGCAAAGGTTTTAAACAAAATGAGAGGATGCAGATGGCCAGTGAGTGAAGTGACTTGGATTCAGATTTGTAGCATTCATCTAAACAGGCCATATGTATGTACAGGTACAGCTTCACAGCTGAGTCATCTCTCTGGCCCAACCAAACATCTTCCAAAAAGGCAAAGGCACACTTAGAGAAGAAATATTTAATAAAGATTACTAAAGCATGTTTTAATTACAGCTTCATTCACATGCTGCTTCAGAAATATCACTAAAGTTAGAACACAGCTAGCCCTGATTGTATTATATGCGTGTCAACAGAGCATGTGCTGTGATTTTTCTTTTCTTTTTGTATTCAGAGTTTTCTTTTTCTTAGTTCTAGTATATAAAGAATCTTTCAAAAGGAAGGGACAGATAAACAAAAGCTTGAGCAAGAAATCGGGAAAATATGTAAGGACAGTTCACACACAAATAAAAATGATCTAAACTGAATAAAATGAGAAGTAGGAATTGAGGGAGTGATAGGATGTGTGTCCTCAGAAATCAGAAGAGGGGTAACTGGGTGAGAGAAGGGTCGCCTGGGAGTGTCAGCCTGCTGCTGCAATACCAGCTCCTGGAATTCTTGACGAAAGGTTTTATATGACAGATTTTCTTTCAACAAACGTGGTAAAGGATTCTGATTAAACACACATATACATATATTGTTGCAGAGTTTATAACAGAAAATTTCTTAGAATATTTAGCTTGAGTAGTAGAAATTTATTTCTCAAATTTCTGGAGGCTGGGACATACAAGAGCCCTGTGGTAGAGGTAGTGTCCGGTGAGGAGCCTCTTCCTGAGTTGCAAGTGTACCCTTCCATATCAGAGGATGGGGAAGAGAGCACTTTCAGTGTGTCTAATGGCAGCAGTCCCATCAGGAGGGTCCCACTCTTGAGCTAAAGTACCTTCCCAAAGCCCTGTTTACAGCTCCCAGCACAGCAGGATTGGAGCTTCAACATGGGAACTGGAATGGGAGGCAGACATATTGTAGAGAAGACACGCTCCTTTCTCTGGCTGGCTTCAAAGCCTGGACTCTCTCCTAATGTGCTCCTTTCAGTTTGGCTGGGACCCTTAAGGCTTGGTAGCTGAACAACTTGATTATCAGGAACTTTTCTCAATTCCTTTGCCCTACTTCTTGTGTTTAGTAGCTGAAAACCTAGAATGTTTAACTCATTATTTAGAAAAATTTTCTGTGTCTGATTTTCATCTCACTAAATATAATTGCTAATTCAGTTAGTTTAATCTCTTACTATTTTGTTTGTTTCTTCAGCTTCTTTGTGGTATTTGTGGTGAAGGGTGTTCGCTTTATCATTTCATGCTTTCTACCTTGCTTTTCCTTGTCTTTTCTGACCTGTCTTTTTGAGTGCTTGCTCCTTTACTTTGTATATCATGGTTTTAAGTTGTCAAGGTGACACTTCATGAACAATATAAGGACTTTTCAATATAATGTTATTTATATATTTCTGTCCATTGTCCTGCTATTGTTTAACAACATTTCTCATATCTAGTAATATATAAGTCCTTTATAATTTTTTTATTTTGCCTGAAATGTTCTAAAGTCTTAAATTTGTGTGTAACAATTCTCTCTTTATATATTTCAAAGTAAAAAGTTTTCTATCTCTGTATTTCCTTTCTCAAATGGTTTTAAGTCTTTCCTTCATGTCTGGCCTCATCATGTAATTTGCTGAGCTGAATAATTTCTTTCAGTATTTGTACTGAGTCTGCTAGTAGTAAATGCTCCTAGCTTTTACCTAGGCATCTCTCACTGACTTAATTTTCATACCTAAAGATAGTTCCTTATTGTAGGTTCTTTACATATTGTAGGTTGACTCTTCCTGGTATTTTATTGATGTGACTTTACTTTCTTCTGGAATGAATTCTTTTTAATGGGAAGTTAGGAAATGCTTATTTCTTCTCTTTGTAATGCTCATTTGTGCTTTCAGCGGTTTTAAGACTTGTTCCTTTTTGTTTGTTTTCTGCAGAGGTGTGACAGTGATGTGTTTTGCTATAGAGGTCTTTGTATTTATTCACTGCGTGTTCAGCTCCTTTGATGTTAGCTAGAGTCAAATCATTACTTGTTGTAGATGCTTTGAGTTTGGAGCCTTAACTTCCCTTCCTTGATACCTATGATGAGCAAGGAGCATCATAGAGACAGAGAGGCTTTTCCTTGAGATCTCAGCTGCCATCTTTGAAAATGTGGGTGATACTTATCTCTGAGTTTTCCTCCTTACTGCATGAGAATCGTGAGTTTTTGTGCCTGGGTATCTCTTTCAGCTGTGTCATGTGTTTCTTAGGTAAAGCTTGGAGTGGTTTCTTGGGGGTTTCCTAAGGGCCACTCCACCAATGGATGCTCAAGTTCTTGAGTACCTAGAAGGACCTTTTAGTTCCCCTAATTTGCTTTTGGTATTTGAAAGTTTGGAGTGCCTAGAAATGTATGAAGAATGGCAGAGACAGGGTTTTTTACACTCATTTGTAGCCAGAGTCTGAAGTGGTCAAAGGATTCCTTTCTGAGTCCCTTTGTACTTGGCTTTCTGTTAGGCCGGTGTCTCTATATCTCTGTGTGACATAGTAGCCAAGTACATCACATGTGAGAGTTAGCAGGCAGTTGCTAATTTGGTTGTTGAGATTATGAACTGTTAAGCCAAACTACACATGCTATGAAAAGAGTCTTAAATCTGTCTATAGTTTCCTTGCTTCGTGGTGAATACCTCTTGCTTTGGCAAGAATAGAAGAGATATGAGTCTCTTCTCTCCTATAAAAGACCCAACACCTTTCAGAGGTTAGGTCATACATATTTTCTTGTGGTCTTAGCTTCCTGGTGTGTTCAAAATTCCATGACTTTTGTCCCATTATGTCACTTGTTTCATTGAGAGCCATAGATCTTGGTGCCTTGTAAAAATCCTTATTTCTCTTCCACCTATTGAGGATTTATTTATTTATTTATTTATTTATTTATTTATTTTAGAGCTTTCTCTCTTATAGTGGCAAAACATCACCTTTAAAAATTAGTGACTAGTAAGTCATTTTCTATTAGTAGTTAATTGTTCTTGAAATTTCCTTACACTCTATAATTTTTTTACATTTAAACTAGAATATTGACATAGCTGCTCTTACTTGAATAGTAAACCTAGCTTATTGCCCCAAGAGCAAAACTCTTTTTTAATGTCCCTCTTGTTCATTGTGTCATGGAGCTATTGAGAAGGCATTCATGGTCTTGTAGCCAGCTCTCTTATTTTTCGGATGGAAAATTACTATGCTCTAGCTAGCAAGCCATACAGAAATTAACATCCTTCTTAGTTATATGTCGTCCTTTACATCTTTATTTGTCGTTTAGCATAGTATTTTTATATTTTAGGTTTTCTCTTCATAATTTTTAGTCTGTGATAGTTACCTTATTGTTCAGACTTTGAAAATACTTAGAAAAGACAAATTCTTTTTCTGGGTGTTAGTTATTTTACTTGTTTTTTTCCAGAGACATAAATTACATTGTAGGTATAAAGAATTTAATGTGTTATATTCTGAATGTGAATATAGTAATTTATACAAGTATAGATTAGTACTTATGAGTAATGTTTAAACTGTTTTAAGTGGCAGAATATAGTGTTTCATTAACTTTGTGCCTTGATCATAGAAATAAGAAGCTAATCCTCATTTGGGTTTTGTAGCAAGTAGTTAGAAATTACTAGCCACTCATTCATTTGGACGAACACAAGAATACTAGGTTAGTCTCCCAGAGACAGGTGCTAGCATATGCGTATTTTAATATTTTTATAAATGATTAAAAAGACTAAGAGTATAGAAATATTTTATGTAAACTTCCTACTTGGTAAAGTGCTAAATTCTGTTGCCAAATACATTTATTAAATAAAATATGGAATAATACTTGTTTATTTAAAAAAAATACAATCCAAGTAAGTGTTTTTTCTGTCTTTTCTAGGAAGTGATCCGGCTAAAATTACCCTAGGCAACTCTGATTTCTTGTGTTTTATTAAGAGGAATTTTGCACTATTGTATGATTGTTTTTATATCTGTCGTGAATGTATTAGAGTTGTGGGATTTAGCATTTCCTTGCAGTTTCCTCCTGCTTCCTGATGTATTTCCTTCTGAGCCCTTCCTTTATGAGATGACAAGGGGCGGGGTGTGATTCTGAGTCTATACAGGAGCTCTGTCTTGAACCCAAGGGAGGATAACTTCATGCGATTCCCAGCCTTGTATAGAATTTTCTGTGTGTTCTGAAAATCCAGATAGGAGCCTAAATACCCTGCCTCTCTTTCCCTTACTGGACTGAGAACTTGGCTCTCATTGGGTTCCTGAGATACCATGAGTAATGGCTTTAAAGCTTGGGGAGGTTCTGCTGCTCGCACTCTGCTGATTACCTCTCTATAACTTACCTCTTCCCTTCTTGGCATTGTTATGTGAATGTACAACTCTGGATTATTCAAGTTCTTGTATATGCTTTTGGTAGAGCTATATCTCATTTACAGTTTGGTCAATGGCAGACTGTATAATTGATGGCTTTCTTGTGAAAATCTAATAGAGATAAAAAATTCCTGTTGATATCAAGGCTTTTGTGAAAGTCATGCCGCCTTGTAGTACATGTGTCTGTTGTCATCAGGCCTCCTGTGTTGTTAGGTTACAAGTTTGTGGTTCATACAATTGTATATACTGCTAAATAATTGGTAGTTGGTAATGATAAATGGTTCTGACTTTGTATGTTTACTATTTATTATTTTATGGTATCCTATTATTGTAAAAGTTATTGTGTTGAAGAGTCATTCTCCTATATCTCATATTTATCTTGCCTACCATTTCTACTATTTTTTCATTGCTTAATTTAATCTTTGTTTTGTTCCTAATGTGCCCGAAGACTTTTTAATATAGAAATATGTCACATGGATTTCACTAGAACAGAATTAAACATTTTTAAATTCAGCCTATAGCAATAGGCTTTTCAGTGCCTCTTCCACCTCTGCGTGTACACACACACACACACACACACACACACACATACACACACACAAATACACAAACACACACCACATACACACATATGATTTTATACACACAGTAAACATAGCTACATAGTGTATAACCTAGTTGTGTAGTAGAGTATATAACCCAGGTCTCTACAAATGCATTTTATGATGTTTTTAGTTTTTACAGTAACAACATTGTCTAACAAGACCGAATAGTTTACAGCCCCAGAAACTGTTTATACCTAACCCTGAAGGAGTTAATTTTTAATTGTGAAGTTATATTAGCTCACTGTTTCCACTTAAAATGTAATATATTGAAGTAAAATGTGCTAACAAAATGAACCATTGTAAGAATAAGAATTTTAATGGTTCTGTATTTTCCTTCCCTCTCCCCAATTCAGCTTCCTGAAATACATCTTTGTTTTCCACCACCACCCTCCCCCCACTTTTAAAAATTTCTAGAGATTCATTTTTTATTTTAATTTCATTTATCTACTTAATTTTTTACCTGTATGCTTTGATAAACATACCTGCCACTGCCCTGTTCCTTCTACTCCCCTCCCCTTTAGCCTTTTCCCTCACTCATTTGCCTCCTGTATTATCTGTCTTAGTTAGGGTTTCTACTTCTGACAAAACCATGCCTGAAAAGCAAGTTGGGGAGGAATTGGTTTATTTAGCTCACACTCCACATTGCTATCCATTACTGAAGGAAGTCAGGACAGGAACTCTAGCATAGCAGAACCTGGAGGCAGAGCTGATGCAGAGGCCATGGAGGGATGCTGCTTTACTGGCTGTCTTGCTCTGCCTGCTTTCTTATAGAACCCAGGGATGGCACCTCCCACCGTGAGCTGAACACTTCCCTATTGATCACTAATTGAGAAAATGCCCTTCAAGTGGATCTCATATGACCAAAACTCCTTCCTCTCTGATGTCTTAAATTGTGTCAAGTTGACACACAAAACCAGCTAGTACAACTGACCCATTGTCAGCTTAACACATAAGCACACCACAGTTAAGCTGCAACCTTTCCTTTCTTATTTATCCCCAAGATCTCATCGTAAATAACTTTTAAAATCCCACCGTCTTTATAAATTCAAATACATTAAAATTTCAGGTCCTTTAAAATAGCCAGTTTGTTTTAAAATCCAAAGACTTTAAAATTGTAAAGTCTTTCAATTGTACACTCCAGTAAAATAAAAATTAAATTATTTATAGGCTTACACTACCAGCCAAGTTTATTGAACACTTGAAGCAATAAGGCATTTTACACTGAATAGAAAATAGCCCTAATAAATCCTAAGGGATGATCTTGATTCTTAAAATTTAATTGAATCAGTACTTTCCCCACAGTTAAATTTATATGGACATATTAAATCATGTAATCCACTGGTTTGTGATCCTCTATTGCAACAGTAATTTCCTACCAGTTCTGGTGGCCATATGTATGAAATGAAGGGTCTCCAGAGCCACACTTGAGTCAGAGATGACGGGGTGGGGGGGTGGGGGGGTGGGGGCGTGCGGTGGGGGAGTGGCCTCCCAGCTCTGGGAACTGGCTGTTGTGCTGTGTGATTGGCTTTTTGCTCTTCTGTGCCTCTTTCCTGTGTCTGAGGACCCTCTACATCTCTGCCTTTCCCTTACTTAGAAGCAGACAACCCCTGGGCAGTCTGGGGTGAATGGAAGATTTTTTTTCTTCTCCTCCTGGTATCTTTTTGAGACAGGGTTTCATTCCGTGAGTCAGGCTAACCAGCCCCCAGTACATAGAGTTCCATGGCTCTGTAGTGTGGATTAAAGATGTGTGCCACTAGGCCCTACTATTTTCATGGTTCTTGCTACCATCAGTGAAACCTTTTTTGTTTTCAAGTAAATTAAGTCACACTTTCCAAAGACTAGAACATGGTTGCCTATTTTTGTGGACTACTGTTCTTGCTTTTTTCTACAAAAAGATTGTAGAAATTGTCAAAGATTGTCAAATTCTATTTTAAGATAAAAATTGAAACGTTAAGTGATTTGTAGCATTTTGATTTTAGAAATTTAGTAAACATGAACATTTTATATTAAGGAACATTTTAAAGAAATTAAATTTGAAAATATCTATGCATGTATTTCACATATTGTAATATACTTATCCCTCACCTGGGATTAAAGCAAAAAACATGTGAGTCCACTGTAGCTGTCGTCAGACACACCAGAAGGAGCGTGAGGTCTCATTGCAGGTGGCTGTGAGTCACCATGTGGTTGCTGGGATTTGAACTCAGGACCTTTGAAAGAGCAGTCAGTGCTCTTAATTGCTGAGCCATCTCTCCAGCCTGAGAGGCCCTGCCAGAACCCACAAATACAGAGGTGGATGTTCGCAGCCAACCATTTTACTGAGTGTGGGGTCCTCAATAGAGGAGTTAGAGAAAGGACTAAAGGAGTTGATGGAGTTTGCAACCAACTCCATAAGAAGAACAGCAATATCAACCAACCAGACCCCTCAGAACTCTCAGGGACTAAGCCACAACAAAGGAGCACACATGGCTCCAGCCACATATGTAGCAGAGGATGGACTTGTCATGCACCAATGGAAGGAGAGGGCCTTGGTCCCATGAAGGCTTGATAGATGCCCAGTTTAGGGGAATCGAAGGCAGGGAGGTGGGAGTGGGTGGGTGGGTGGAGGAACACCCTCATAGAAGCAGGGGGAGGTAGGATGTGATGGGGTGTTTGCAGGAGGGAGGGAGACTGGGAAACGGGATAACGTTTGAAATGTATATAAAGAATATATCCAATTAAAAAAAGTAAAAAAAAAGTAAAACTATACTCATATAACCGGGCTTTTTAAGAAATCATAGTTCTCAGTACAAAACAGAATTAGTATTTACTTAGCCTCTGTTTTTCTTCCAGCTGTGTACTGAGTATTTCATGTTTCATTTATAGTAGAAAAACTTTATGGATCAGTATTTCTAGTATTTCTGCTCTTTGTAGGAGATAAATTGAGGTATGCAAAGATAAAACTGATTGAGATCTTGCTTGTTAAAGTGTGTAGTGCAGCTAGCTCTGTTTTACCGAAGTGTAGATAGATGCCTTGTTATGCTCCTTACAAAAATGCAAACGGCCCTGAACGAGTGATCCCCTTATGCTTAATCCCAGGTGGGCTTGCTTTCCTTAGGCCCATTGCAGTCCTCTGCAGTCCTGGGTGCTGGAAGGCACAAGTCACTTCACAGTACAGGATAGTAAGCTCCAGCTGAGCCTTGGACTTGGTGTGTGGTTTTGAAGCCATGTCACATTTGTGTCAAGAAAGGAGACAGAAATATCCAACCATTTCTTATATTAAAACATGGCTTATTGAAAGGAACTACACTCTGCTTCTAAATTAAAGCATGAAAATA
>JADRCD010173067.1:0-13075 GCA_019843815.1 Montemys delectorum | reverse complement strand
TGGTAACACTAGTATCAATGGTCCTACACATAATATCAGTTGAAAAGAAAAGAAACCCCATTCTCTGTGACACTCTTAGAAGTAGACTAAACTTGGGCTATGCTGCAGAGGAGCAAAGTTGTGTGCATTCTAAAGGGCTACTGGCAAAGCAAGTTACGTGCCAACTAGACATTAGACAGCACTAAGCCGTCTGAACCTCTCTCTGACTAAATCCATGCATCTACTTCTTTTAGGAGTTGAACACCCGCTGGAATTCCTTGAAGAGGCTGGCAGATGAACAGTATCAGCTACTCAGCAGTGCACATGCTGTTGAGATGTTTCACAGGTAGCACCTTAACACTTCAGGTGGCACTGCTCTGCTGGGGCCCCGTCAAAGAGCCCTTAAGTCTAATCACTGTGGAGAACCATAACTGATAGTAAATAGCCCTCTTCCTCAAAAGAAGGCAATTTACTAATAGACCACACTATTTTCCAGCAAAATTTTCCTCACTTGACACATTGGACATATTGACACATTGACTCCAAGATAAACAAATTCAGTTTTCAATTAGGCCTGGTACATAATTGGTAGTTTAGATGTGATTCTATAATAGGGAATCAAATTTAAAGTATGAATTGGGCTTATGTTATTAGGTTTGAAACAGAAGGTAAATGACAGCAGATATCACACTCTGAATCTATTCCGGCAACCCTTTTAATGCTTCATTCTCAAATCCACATCTACACTAAGAAATACACACACTTATAAACAAATAATAAAGCAAACAAAAAGGAACTTGGATACATTTGTGCATACAAATGTGGGGTTTTTTTTTAGGATGGAACATGGAGAAAACAGAGAAATGGATGGGTCTGGCTTTTTAGAATGGCTTAAAGTACAAAGGTGTGAAGTGTATTGGTTAACTCAAGGCTCTGCAAACAGTGCACCAGGTTCAAGCTAGGGTTCCACCATCTGGCAGGAGTATTATCTTGAGAAGTCTTGAAATGCCTGTTTTCTGACACATAGTTGAAAATAATAACAGCAGCTGTGCCTCTAACTAAAGGAACCTAAATGCCCGTGTATCGCAAAGGATGACAATGATGTTGAAGGTGGTGGTGGTAGGGACTTTGTTGTGAGCTGCCCATTGAGGCACTTTATTACTTTTATGTCCTTCACTCCATTGTGTTCCAGAGAAGCAGATGATGTCAAGGAACAGATTGATAAGAAGTGCCGGGCTCTCAATGCTGCTGACCCTGGCTCTGACCTGCTCAGTGTTCAAGCCCTCCAGAGGCAGCATGAAGTCTTTGAGAGAGACATCATACCCCTGGGAGAAAAGGTAAGACAGATGCTTTCAATCTTTTTCAACATTTTCTCCATATTTTTGCCTATAGCAATGTGCCTTTCTTTGGTTCTCTTGGCAAATCTATTATACTTTATCCTTTTTTAAAAAAAATCTTGCATTATAGTAATTTTATACTCTCTTCCTAAAAATAAAACAATAAAATATCATTTCCAATGACCATTAACATAGGAAAAACTGTATTGAACTTTTACTGTCTAAATGAATACTTTATTTCCCTTTGCCTCTTTAAATAATGCCAAGTAAATAGACTAGCGGCCAATTGTGGAAGGCAAGGTCTAGGAGAAATTACTATCTATACCTAGAAGAGTCAGACTATGTCTAGATACTGAAAAGTGTTTCCTCGGTGAGCAATTAGATAAGATTATTTATACCTCAAATCTAAAAGGGAAGACTAAAGCATTCCAAATATATTGGATGCAACCTGTTGCTCGACATCCTCACGGAAAGCACAAAGACTACCTTCATATGAAGAGTTAAGGCTCAGGGGTTTTAGACTGATGTTTCACTGAGAAGCAGAGTTAAACATCCCCTCTTGCTTATAACTTGAAAAACAACCAACCAACCAAACAAACAAACAAAATCAGCAAAGGCAATTCCACATGGTTATCAGAATGCTTGTGTTTTCCCAGGTGACTACACTGGGAGAGACAGCTGAGCGTCTCTGTGAATCACACCCAGATGCCACTGAGGAGCTCCAGAAGCAGCGAACAGAGCTGAATGAGGCCTGGGATACACTACAAGGTCTTACAAATGATCGGAAGGAGAATCTGAATGAAGCCCATAAATTCTTCCTCTTCCTTAGCAAGGCCAGGTAAAGCTCAAAAGGCTGACATTCACAAAACAGAATTGGGAGTTTCTATGCATGGCCCTGTGTAGAGTCCCTAGGAATATTCTGGGTACAAGTGTTATTTACTGTTTGGGTTATAAAGACCCCATTATATCAATTAAGGCACAGAAAAGGCACACTTAATGCTTCAAGCCAAAAATACTGATACTTCAAGGAATGCAAGACAAGGTAGCCCACTTAGAAAGCTTATATAAAGTACTTATTGTACACAAAGTGTTATCAAGGTGTTTGGAGGATGCGGTTTTCTTTATGCTAGTGAGGCAGAGAAGAGTGAGGATAACCATGGTTGGTCCTAATCTATTTACTTCTCAGTGATCTAGAGAACTGGATCAAAGCCATTGGCGGTGTAATATCATCACCTGAGCTGGCTGAGGACTTAACTGGCACAGAGATCTTGCTGGAGCGACATCAGGTACAGCTACAAACTCCACAGCCACTGACCACTGATGTAAAACTCTCTCTTCTCACTACAGAAGTTTCTACAGTATTCACTAGCTCCTCTTCTATTTTCCCCACAGGAACATCATGATGACATGAAGAGAGAGGACCCCACCTTCCAGGCCTTAGAAGACTTTGGTACAGAACTTATAGACAGAGGCCACCGTAACAGCCGTGAAATTGAAAATACTCTCCAGGATATTAAATTAAAGAGAGACGAATTGGAAAAGGGTTGGGAAAACCGCAAGAAGATGCTAGACCAGTGCTTAGAACTGCAGGTATAACAGCTTCTGGAGAGTTAGGGGCTAGCCTCAGTTACTTGAGTGTGTTTTTTATTTGCTCATTGGGAGCATTCGCTGTATTAGTCTGTGTGAGCTGTAAACAGCAGTGCCTGTACTGGCACTGTAGTCCTGAGTTTTAGATGAGTTAGCATCCTTGTGTTCTGTGATCTTGTTCCTGTTAAAGGAGACAACAAGTGGCAGTGAAATGGCTCGGTAGGCAAAGCCATTTGCTGCAAAAAGCATGATGACTTGAGTTCCATCCCGGAACACATGTAGAAAAGAGAGCTAACGCCATGAAATTTTCCACTGACTTTTACATGCACACCACAGACACCCCCCCATGCACACCCTTTCTTGCATACACAAACAGTCATATGACTAAAAAAACTGATAAATATTGATTTTAAAGTTAAAAGCTTTTTAAAAGGAGAGAACAAAACAAGATTGCGATCATCTTGTACATGATGGGATTATTGTCATTAATTAGTATTAAATAATTAACTGAAGGATCGGTTTTCATTAAGAATAGCAGTATGCAGGTCATAATACTATGCGTATCATTAGAATGTGTTTTTTTATATAAGTACAGATCATTCTGATATAGGAGACGTTTACTAACAGAATAGAATGTGTGAATCCTCTGAGAATAAAAAAGAAGTGATCACTGTCTGAGTGAAGAATATGAATATATCACGCACATCTATGGATAATATTTTACTAAGTTTTAAAGAACTAACCTGATGAAAATCAGACACATCTGTAATATCAGAACTTAGATCAATAGTTCATGTTTTTCTTCAGCTGCATATTGAATCTGTTGCCATCTTAAGCTGGCCAAGACTATGTCTCAACTTTTGAGAGAGAGAGAGGGAGAGAGAGAGAGAGAGAGAGAGAGAGAGAGAGAGAGAGAGAGAGAGAGACTGAATCAGTCAGTATCTACTAGATGTACCATACTGAGACAGCATCATCACATTTACTATAGCTCATAGAACACATGGTATGTTTGAAGCAAAAAGTAAAGTAACAATGTACTTGAGATTCATTATAAGAATGTTTTGTGAGAGAATGTAACAGCCCTGGCAAGATGCTTTGTGTCATCACAATGATGAGAGCTAAGATCATTTCCTTGGCCCATCTAGAATTACCACATGCTTGCCTCTGATTTCACCTATGCACCCCCTTACAGTTGTTCCGAGGGAAGTGTGAACAAATCGAGAGCTGGATGGTGGCACGTGAGAATTCCCTGAGGTCAGACGACAGGGATCACTTAAACAGTCTGCAGGCTTTGATGAAGAAACGGGATGATTTGGACAAAGCAATCACTGCCCAGGTAATGATTGATGTGAAATTTATAATAACTATTAGCAACAATAGCAAATTCTCTACACCCTTACCTAATTTTCTGATTTTTTAAGGCATTTTAATTCTCATTTGCTTCTCTTCACTTGTGCTATTAGCATTCGTTAATTACACATAATAATAGATTCGTTATGATTCTTCCATGTATGTACAGTGCTTTGAGCAGATTCACCTCCTGTTACACTGCCTTGACTTCCTCCCACTCCTCCATTTATCCCCCATTTCTCTCAGCTAGCTCTAATTCTACTGCCATGTCTTCTTTTCTTTTCATTTTTAATGGCCTTTGACTTTTGCTAAGTTGTTAACAGGAATGTGGTGTACTTTTTTTTTTTTTTACAGAAAGAAGAGCCCCTTACCAGTGGCTAGACCACAGAAGCAAATATCTCTCATCTACCCACATAGCTACATACAAATCCTTACAGAGCGGTGGGGCTCCATCAGCCCCATCTGAGGCTCAAAAGACAAGCACAAACGTCCTTTCTCATATTAGGACCCTTATGTTTGTGTGAAAGTGAGCATATGTAGAAGCAGAAAATAGATAGTGGTCTATCAGAGAGGAAAAAGATATTTTAACCACATGTAGTTTATATGTGATGTGAAAGTGAAGCAGAAATATTGGTCATGGAAAGACTTAAAGGCATGGAGAAGATACAGGGATATGGGAAGAGAAAGGGATGCAGGGAAGGGCCAACCTAAACTAAATACAAGTAGAAAAGTCATAGGAAACATAGGAAAACACCATAAGCTAGTCAAAAGGTAAAATTAAATAGTTTAAACAGATAAACCCTGTATAGGTAGATGTCATTGTTCCCAGAAACCATAAGCCATTAATCCCCAAGTCACCTTTGCCTCTTACAGGCAATATTAGAACAGGAAAGGGAGGTTGGCAAATTACTTACGGACATTCAACTTTCTCCCATTAAGGCCTCCATTATAATAAAACACAATTTTTAGGACTAAAGTGACCTCTTCTTACTATATATTTCAACATCTTATATAATATAGGATTCACTTTTACAATAGCCATGAGAACTATTTGTTCTATAGAAAGTTTGTACTAGAGGATTCTTCTACAGGATGGTAGAGGTTTCCCTGTGTACCAGGCATTTACTTTTTGATTCTAGTTCTGCCATCTCAAGCCTCTCTCTCTCTCTCTCTCTCTCTCTCTATATATATGTATATATGTATATACACACATATATGTATGTATGCATATATCTATATATGTGTGTACATACATATATACACACATATATAGATATATATGTGTGCGTATATCTATGTGTGTGTGTATATATATATATATATATATATATATATATATATATATATGTTTATCTTTAGGGCAGAGCCTGGAATATATCAAAGATCTAATTGCGAGGCATCTGTGTTCTTTCATTTCCTTTCATCCAGGAAGGGAAGATTGCTGACCTAGAGAATGTTGCCACAAAGCTCATAGACAATGACCACTATGCCAAGGAAGAGATTGCTGCTCGCCTCCAGCGTGTGCTGGACAGGTCAGGCATGCAAAGCCCCCTCTCTGCATCAGAATCATGATAGGAACATACCTCTAAATTCTTGCCCTTTGACATATATTTCCTAGGAAACCTTCTACTTTAGACTTATGGAATGAAAAGCCTGAAGGATAGTTTATGAATAATTTTATTTAACCACTGTGTTGTATGTCTGAGAATAGTGAGAGCCTATGAATGGCAATGGGCTGGGTTGGTGATGGAAAATTCCATGTATGTAGCATCAGAGCAAAGGGGTGCTGGGTAGAAGATGATCCCACTTCATCTTTTAGGTGGAAGGCTCTCAAAGAACAGCTGCTTGCTGAACTGGAAAAGCTAGGAGACTATGCTGATCTCAAACAGTTCTATCGAGACCTCGAGGAGCTAGATGAATGGATCAACGAGATGCTGCCCATAGCCTGTGATGAATCTTACAAAGACCCCACTAATATTCAGGCAAGTTCAAAATAGAAATATTAGAAAATTTCACCAATCTCACTGTAGATTTTGTAGTCGCGCTGATACTAAATACTCCTTGTAGTTGTTGTTTTAGTTTGATTGTGGGTGTGTGGGCAGGGTGGTTCTCTTTGTCTACTTGTGCTTCTCTGGATGATGAGATGATATACTTTTTGCTTTGCCTTCAGAGGAAATATCTGAAACATCAAGCCTTTGAAAATGAAGTCAATGGTCGTGCTGAGCAGGTGGATGGGGTCATCAACCTTGGCAAGTCCCTGATTGAGCGCAGAGTGTGTGATGGAGATGAAGAGAACGTTCAGGTAAAGTCTGTGGTTAGATAAGTTTGGCTTCCAGGGGCATATGAAGAGAAATCCCTCACTCTTTTAGTATTTTGTGGGTAGAAATAGAACTGCCACACTCATCTCTTGGACTTCCAACTACGCTTCTGTCTTCAATGGGTCTGTTTGACATTTTTTCATCTTTTCTGTCAAGAACCGTCTGGCATTCAGGCACCAGGAACTGAATGTAACTCAGCACCCTGCTTTTCAAATGTTTCTCTTCTTCTCACACCTGCTGTTTTGCCAGGCTCAGCGTGACTACTTTGAAATATATGACATTCCAGTATGACCATTTCACTTGTGTCAAGACCCTTCCCCATTATCTCATAAAATCCATAAGACCATAACAAGTTCTCACTTTCTTGGAGCTAGGAGCAACTGGACAAGCTAAAGGAGAACTGGGATTATCTTCTAGAGAGAACAACTGACAAAGGGCAGAAGCTCAATGAGGCCAGTCGGCAGCAAAGGTTCAACACAAGCATCCGGGACTTTGAGTTCTGGCTTACAGAGGTAAGTGTACCTGGCAATAGTGGAAGCATAGGATTTAGTAAATACCTGTTAAGTGATTTAAGTTTATATGTTGATGGTTTTCTTGACCTTTCATGGTAAACATCTGGCTGTAGATGCTACATCTCACTCTCCAGACATGTAGTGTTTTCACTTAGACTCTTCTTATCCTGTTTCTCTGTCTCCAGGCAGAAGGTTTGTTGGCCATGAAGGATCAGGCTAGGGACCTAACTTCAGCAGGAAACCTACTTAAGAAACATCAGCTATTGGAAGCAGAAATGTTGGCACGAGAGGTGAGAAGTAGTGGAATTTCATTCCTCTGTATAGGGTGGAAATACTAATGATCTCATATTTTAGGAGAATTCTTGAGACTATAGACTTGAGGTCGCTGACTAACAGTCATTTTAGCCAGATCAACTTCAGGGGCTGCACAGCCATTGTGACAGCCATTGCTGACTACCACTGGAAGCATAAGCCCTAAGACTCTGGGAAATGGATCCTGAGAATTATCTTATTTATAATTTTATACGTGCATAAACTTACTCCTTTGTGAAACTATGAAATTGAGTTGGTCCTTGAAAGAGAAGAGAAGTTGGCATTATAAAGGAAAGAAAAAATAAAATCAGATGAGAGAATGCAATAAGTTTGAAGCAGATAGTAAACTCATCTGTAGGTCCTGTGTAAGATCCCAGTAGAAACCTAACATGGGACAGTAACAAAATTCTGAAAGTACTATTAATTCCACATCAAATAATCATACAAAGTTCGTTTTACTTGGTAATAAAGGTACACATTAAAAGGTAAAAAAGCCAAAGGCTTTCTGGTTTTGATGTATCAGAACTTTGTAATATTTCCATTTACTTACTTATTGGGCTGCGGTCAGCATAAGAATAATACAAAACAGGATACCAATGGATTTGATTAGTTAGTTGCTAAGTGTCAAGTGCAGTGCTGTGAAGGCAGCTGTGTATAGGACAGAAAAATATTCTAGTTGGTAAGAGCAGGCAAATACTAGATAACAAAGAAAAAGGATGGGCTACCTAGGAATAAACATGATCTAAGGTAATGTAGGTATGGAATCTATATTGCTGATGCACCTCGTATGAAACCACATTTGTGTAAGTCAAGTATATCAAAGTCAGTTTCTTCAACAGTAATCTATTGAAACTAGTCAAGGAAGGAGACCCATTACTGACTCAAGTCTGAGGTCTACATAATACCATATTCCTCTATTCACTAAATGCACTGGACTTTCTAGGACCCTCTCCAAGATCTGAATGATCTGGCTAAGGAGCTGATCTCCAGTGGGACTTTCAACATTGACCAGATAGAAGAGAAAATGAATAGTGTCAATGAGCGCTTCGAGAATGTGCAGAGCTTGGCAGCTGCACACCACGAGACACTGAAAGAGACCTATGCCTTGTTCCAGTTCTTCCAAGACCTGGATGATGAGGAAGCCTGGATAGAGTACGTATCACCGGCTCACTGGGTAGTTCACCAAACAGATTCAGTGCATGCTGAAGTCGGGTTGTAATCGGTTTTTTATGTTGATAACACTTTTAGACCTCTGCCTCGGCTGAAAACATATGATTTCAGACCTATGTTTTCCACCTTAAATGGATACATGCAGGAAACCAAGGGCAGAGGGAGATAGGAAGGAACAGTTTCGCCCACATTCTGGGAGTAAAATTCAAACACCATACACGTTTTTAAAAATAGTTCCTTGCATTATAGTCCATGAAAAGCTGATCCTTTGCAGCTAATGCAGAAGACCCCAACATGGTCATTATCGTTTCCTTTTTAACGATGCCTTTGTTTTTATGTCTGTGTATATGAGTATGACTGTGTATATGTGTCCTTGCCTGCGACATAGAGTCTTCTAGACCTAGAGTTGCAGATCGTTGTGTGGAGCCTCCTGACGTGGGTGTTAGGAATAAAACTGCAGTCTTCTGCAAGAGAAGCCTGTTCTCTTCACCGCTGGTCCACCTCTCTGGCCCTCAGGCATTACTCTTTCTATACTTGTTGCGTAATATGTGAGGGTAGATCGTCCCAGTATCTGGATGCTGACCTCATCCTTTTAAATATGGCTGGGAAATTCTTAGCAAATCAGTAGTTCTTGCCTGTTTCCTAGTTACTTTGCTCCTTTTATTTCTTCAGTGCCAGTCTGCAGATTCTTACAAGTAGCACATGAATTAGAAGGAAGCATGATTTATAAGGTGTCAAGCAGGATCTTTCAGTAGTCACAAACTACCATAACCTTTTGGTGTTCAAAATTTTCATGTGGTTTGTAGTGCTAAAGATCAAACTCAAGACTTTGTACAAGCTTGTCAAGTTTTCTACCACTCAACTGTATCCCCAGACATTGTTATTGATATTAATACACAAAATAATGAAATTCATATACTTCTCATAGTTTTAAAAAGAAAAATTAATACATGTTCTAGAATACTAATAGGATGGCTGTTACTGCTGTATATGTGCTGGACATTGGTATGTTATTTTAATTTTGTTGACATAAATCAAGTTTTCTGAAATTCTCTTCCACTGCTTACCTTTTGGTTGTCGATTCTTCGATCAGTAAGGGGTTTGTTGCTGTTGTAAAACATCCTGACCTAAACAACTTGGGGAGCAAAGGATTGATTTCAGCTTGCAGTTCAACAGCAGTCTTTTACTGAGGGAAGACAGGGCAGGAACTGATACAGGTCAGAAACCTGGTTGTAGGAGCTGATGGCATAGGCCATGGATGAGTGCTGCTTACTGGCTTATTCCTCATGGCTCACAGTGAGCTGAGTTCTCCTACAACAATCAGTAATTAAGAAAATGCACCACAGGCTTACCCACGGGTCATTGCTTTGAAGTCATTTTCTCAATTGAATTCTCCTCTTCCCAATAACTCTAGTTTGTATCAAGTTGACATAAAACTAGCCAGCACAGTCGCAGCGTCCATCAGAATCTACCAGCTCTCACCACGCATTCACATAGAAAGCTATTATTCTTGTTTCATCTCAGATATAGCTAAGCTCTGATTTTCCTACTTTTTTCCTCGGTCCCAGGGAGAAGTTGTTACAAGTGAGCTCCCAGGACTATGGGAGGGATCTTCAGAGTGTTCAGAACTTACTGAAAAAACACAAACGCCTAGAGGGGGAGCTGGTGGCACATGAACCTGCTGTCCAGGTAGGTATTGAATGACAGACCTAAAGCAACAGAAATCATCTAAAAGCAGTTTTCACATCATAGATAAATCAATGCTGTAAAAATGCAAAAACAATGTTCAGAGATAGCTACTCTTCATATAGTTCATTGCAATTCTTCTCGTGCATATTTTTGTGCCCTCTGAATAGGAGATTCTAGTGGGAAATCCCAACATCTTTCCTAGAAGGATTAATTCTAACATTTATGGACAGTCACTGACAAATGATATGTGGGTTTAGATTACTGGAAAAGATAACTCTGGGTCTGATAGGGCAATGCAGTCCCCTGTGATCATGAATAATCAATAAAACAGAACAAAAGGGGCATTGTACTAGGTTTTGGGGATGTTTGTCAGATGTATTTGAGAAAGCTTAGCATGGTAATTATTAATATAGCTTTCTTTATAGTACCAGTATAGTCCCAGTCTCTAGGGACCACCTCAAGTCCCTAAAGCTCATGAATAATCTGACATTAAGAAAGACATGTCCTTTGCCATGGGTTATGACTGACTGAGAGGATGAGATTGTGGAATGATACAATTTGTTCTTCAGAATGTGCTGGATACAGCAGAAAGCCTGAGAGACAAGGCTGCTGTAGGGAAAGAGGAGATCCAGGAGCGGCTGGCTCAGTTTGTCCAACATTGGGAAAAGCTCAAAGAGTTGGCGAAGACCCGGTGAGTTGGACAACGGAAATCTCATTGAAGCTCCTGCATTTGGAGCATTAGGCTGATGTTTGAGGGGAATGCTTCTGTGTCAGCTCATCATGGGCTACAGACCCTGACTATATTTTTTAGCTTATTAATTCCTTCTTAAAAACCAACTTCTTCATGAACCTTTCTCCCAGTCGTCATAGGCAGACTGTTCCTTCTAGGGAGTAAGATGAAATTTACCAGGACTGTAGAGATGGCTTAGTAATTAAGAACATTTGATGTTATTGCAAACAATCCAAGTTCAGGCCCAAGTGCCCAGATTGGATGCCTGACAACCACCTCTAATTCTAGGTCTAGGGGCCCAGTGCCTTGTTCTGGCCTCCACAGGCTCCAGCATACACATGGTGGACATCCCTACTGTCTTAGTTAGGATTTCTAGGGCTCTCATAAAACAAGATCAACAGCAATTTCAAGTGGAAAGAGTTTATTTTGGCTTACATTACCACATCACTGTCCATTACTAAGGAAAGTGCAAACAGGATCTCAAACAAGGCAGGAACTACAGGCAGGACCTGATGTAGAGTCCGTGGAGGGATGCTGCTTCCTAGCTGGCTTCCCATCACTTACTCAACCTACTTTCTTATAGCAGCTTGGACCACCAACCCAGAGCATGGAGCACAGCACTCGGGCATGGAGATACATCAACGATTTAAAAATAAACATTTTAAAGCAATTATTTTTCTGGAAGTGCAGTGCTTTCATTACATAAGAGGAAAGTCAGTGCTTGACTTAGACAGCCACGGTCACACTATGGAGACTACAAGCCTCAGATTTTTGTTTGAGTGGGCTTTCCTTCACTCATCAAAGTTTCAGTGCTATTTCATGATAAACTTTGAGGGTAGATGTCTCTTCGATGTCACAGAAGATCAGCAACACTGACCAATAGGCAAATAGAGTCTTGTTTTGCCAAGTTAAGCTGTGGCTGTCCTGAGAACCAGTGGCTTGCCAGGGTGGGATTATGCCACGATTTTCCTGTTCATTTCTACTCTTGTTATGCTACCACATCATTACAGAGGGGTGCGTTTGGAGGAGTCCCTTCAGTATTTGCAATTCATGGAGAATGCAGAGGAAGAGGAAGCATGGTTGGAGGAAAAGGATGCTCTGGTCAGCCGAGGAGATTCTGGAGACACACTGGCTGCTACTCAGGTAAGGGCAAGGCAGGATGGGTTAGCTGTGTCATTGTTGTCATTTTGATCTTTTCTTCAGAATGTGGTTATTTTCATTCATAAAATTAGATCCTGTATCCTCTGTTAGAGAAATATGGATGCTTCTGTTAATGTTAAGTATGAGAAAGCAAGATCAAGTCATAGAGCCAAAAATGAAAACAGAATTCAAAGTTAACCCATGAGCTGTCTGAATCAAAGACATCGTGATGAAAGGCCTTTCCTCATAAGTCTGAATCCTTACAGGGTTTATATTTTCTAAAGATTCTCTCAAGTATTAATGTTATATTAGTTTTTAAAAAATAATGCTCATTTGTCTAGATTTGGTTAGACTTTCCAAAATAATATGATTTTAGGAAAAGAAGACTTTAGCATACCTATTAACAGAATAGTTCCAGATTTAGGGGAGTCCTTTTCAATTATCTTTATTTGGTTTTTCTTTGAAATAAAGGAGTTAACATATTTTGCATGTGATTTGTAGTTATTTTGTGATTGTGTAGTATATGTGATTTTGGCAACTGTGGAGAAAGCCTTCCCAGAGCAGTGATGGTCTAATGATTTCGAGTTTATTTCAAAGCCTTCTATACTGAGATTTTGCTAAGAGCTCTGTTTGGAGGTGAATAACTTCTATATGACGACCTAAAGGAGGTCCGAGATTTGCAGGAAAACATTTAGATTCACAGACCCAAAGAAACTAAAAAATAAGGAGGGCCCAAGGGAGGATGAATGAAAGTTTTCTTTTATAATGTGTTCTTGTATAAGCTCTAGAATTTTAATGTTATGTATCAAATATTCCCTAAGGCTTCTCCTTTTAAAAAATCAAGCTTGATTAATTAACTATGAATTAATTATTTTTGTTTTGGGGTTTTGTGTGACAGAGATTCATTCTATAACAGTGGCTGGCCCCAAACTCGTATCAGTCTTCTTACCT
>JADRCD010173065.1:0-43279 GCA_019843815.1 Montemys delectorum | reverse complement strand
TGCAGCAGAGAGAGAGCATCTCACAGCCGTGCAGCAGAGAGAGAGCATCTCACAGCCATGCAGCAGAGAGCATCTCACAGCACTCCTCTCCATCCCCCACTTAGCACACACTTTTTTTTTTGAGGTGAACACTTCAATTTTTATTCATATGCTTTGTTTTCTCTTAAGAATCAAAGTTGCCCAAATTAAAATCTTTATGTTAATATTACTACATGTCCCTTAAAAAGAAAAAAGAAAAAGAAAAATATTTTTTTAAATAAATAAATAACTAAATAAAACTCAGGATAGGAAGAGACAGAAAACCAAATTCCCACTTAGTTCCAAGTGAAATGAAATTAAGAAAACTTGGTTTCTAATTGGGGGCAGACTGGGGGTGGGACAACAAAACCAAAACAAAGTCCAAGCATCAGCATCCTTCTCCCTACCCTGCCCCACCCCACCCCAACAACAGCAGGAGCCCAGTGTGTGTGGTCTGCTGGAAACATGGGCCTGATCTAGGCTCGGAGGCAGCGTCCTGTCCTCTGTCCAGTAAGACCGCACCAGGGACACACTCTGCTGTCGTAGGACTCTGTGTGGCTAGTGGGTGATGGAGTAGGGGGTTTTCAGGATCTTCATGAGGCTCCTTGCTTATTAGCTCCACCAGTCTCTCCCAGGAGTGTCTTTCTCCACTTTCTCCAAAGGCTCCATCAAGAGTAGCCCCTACTCAGCTGAGGGCTGTAAACTGTCCTTCTCTTCTCTGTTCTCTGTCCCATTCTCATCGTCTTCAATCTCCCCCTCCTCCCCACTGAACTTGTCATGGGCCCACTTGGGGCTGAAACTGGACTTCCGGAACATGAACCGGCCCCGCCCCCGGGGAAAGGCTCCTCGGCCACGGCCTCGGCTCATCCACTTGTCGCTGCCTTCACCTTCACGGTCGTCATGCAAGTAATACTTCTTGCTCTTGGGTGTGTACTCGGGATCCCATTCTTCTTCCCAGCTTCTTTTTTGAAAATCATTGTTGCTGTCATTGTTATTGTTACCAGAATAGTTTCCTCTGCCCCAACCTCTCCCTCTTGCTCGAAATTGAAAAGTTCCCCGAGCTCTGCCTCTTTCATTCGGACCCACAAAGTCTGTGGTCCCCGATCTGGATTTGTCGAAACCTGTGGTGCTCTTCTTCCTCTCCTCTGCTTCCTCGGGGTACTCTTCTGCTTTGTAGGAGTGAGAGGACTGGGGAGAGGAGGAGGAGGAGGACCTAGACCGGTCTCTTGCTCTGTGGTGCTTCTTCTGTTTCTTTGATCCTTTATGGGTTTTCCCTCTCCTTTCAGTTGATCTTTCTCTTGAATGGCTAGAGTCTCTGGAATCCACCGACTCTCTTGATTTACCTCGCTTAAGATCTCTCTCCTTATGTTTTTTACGATGTTCAATTTCAAGGCGAAGATCAACAGGGTCATCTTTGTATTTTCCCTCAGCCTTGTAGCCAGGTTCCCGTGGACTTTTCAATTCCTCATGAGTCAAACCATGCTTTCTGAATGTACTGGGGGAAATGTCTATCCTCCTGTGTATCTCTGGGCTTTTCTTATTTTTAGCTGCTTCTTGTTCATTTCCTCTCTTTAGATATTTAGTAAAGCGTTCATGCAATGTCATTCCAGAGGATCCAAAGTGAGGCTCTTTAATGTGATCAACAATGCTCACTATGTGCTGGGCAAACAATTCTGAGGGGCTGCACTGAGACCGAACTGACTGTATGTGCTGGAAAATGGAGCGGAATTCCTGCTCCTTTTTGTTGCTATGGACTAGATCCCGACAAAGTTTTCGTTCCTGAGCCAATAAGCCACTGGGTCGTGCAAGGTCCTCATCGAAGGAGTCCATCCGGACATTGACCTGGGTCTCCCGAGTAATGGAAAAGGAAGACTTCCCTGAGGAAAAGTCCCCTTTGTTTCCCAGCTTGTCACGGCTCTCAGAGGTCTTCCCTGGGGGAAGTGATGAACTGTTCTCCTGGACCGCCTTGTATGCAGTCACCTGGAAATTCTTTTCTGGCACAAAGCCCCTGTGCCCACTTTCGCTCCTCTTGGACCCTCCACGCTACTCCTTTCGGGATCTCTCTGTGAAAGGTTCCTCTGCTTTCCTCTGCTTTTCCTTCCCTGCATGCAGGCTCTCCCACTTGCCTGACTTTTCTTCCTCCTGGTTTTTGCTTGTACCCACTATGACTTTAGACATAAATTTGGGCTTATCATCAAACTTGGGTTCCTTCCTTCCCTTGCTTTTGTCCTTATCTTGATCATCTATCTCCTCCTTGTGGAAGTCAGCCATCTTTTTCTCAAAGTCATCCCGAAGCTTATACTTTTTGGGTGACTGGCTGCCTCGCAAGGGCGTCTCAGTGTCCGTCTTGGGAGCAAATGGATCAGATTTCATTTTGACATCAGCATCAGAGAAGCCCCCTTTCTCCTTCAGCTTGTCTTTATCGGCATTTGTTTGTTTCTGCTCCTTATCCTTCCCATTCTCTGTCTTCTGCTCTTCCAGATACCTTTTTGAGTATGCTGCTCCCCCAGAAGCAGCGCTCCCCTCTTTCTGAGATGAACCATATGCAGAGCCAGTGACTGGTGGACTCTTACCCACAGGGCTCTCTTCGGATGGACTCAAAGATCCAGAGCCGTGGTCAAACTGACCTTGGTGTGCTCCAGACTTTGATATCCAGCACCACCTGACATAGATGAACTCATCTGGGATGCATTAGAAAGTGGAGGACTAGGTTTTGTCACAGGGCTAGGGCGTGGTGACCTTCGCCTAACCACCACAAACTGAAGGGGGCTTTTGAGGGTTGGGCTTCTCTCCCGGGGACTCAGATCAGAAACCGAGGCCCATGATGCAGAACCAGTGCCATAGGTGGTGGCATCTGGCCATGGCTTTGAGCTCTCAGACCCTTTTATATCTTGAGAGGTGCCTCCAGAGAATGTCTGCTCCTTAGCCTCATCTCCCTGGTTACCATCAGCTTCCTGAGATGGCCGGCTATCCTTGGAAGAGGACCTTTCTCTTTTGTAGACGTGCACTTAGACGACTCAACTCTGCTGTGGTTGGAGGATGACCGGGATGATGAGGAGCGTCTTGATCTGTCAGAGGATGACTTAACAGAGTTCCTAGAATGGCTCCTGGACCGTGGTGAAGGGAACCTTCTCTTCAGGGACCGGGTTTGAGAACGGCTGCGACGAGGGCTGAATGCTTGTGGGTAGTTCTGCCAACTGGAACAGTAGTTTCTATAGCCACCTCGGTTATACTGGCCCCATGGATAAAAGCCTCGGTTTCGCCCACGGAAGGAATAGGGACTTCCTGTAGCCTCTATTGTGACCTCGGAAATCTTGATTCTGATATACTCTGGGGTGATTCCCTTCTCTGTTATGAGCTGGAGAATAGGATCTGGAACGAGACCTAGACCTCAACCTGCGCTTCCTTGAATGAGAGACAGATTGGCTTCAGACCAAGAGCTGGAGAATAGGATCTGGAACGAGACCTAGACCTCAACCTGCGCTTCCTTGAATGAGAGACAGATTGGCTTCAGACCAAGACTTTGAAAACGATCGAGACCGAGATCTGGATACAGATTTTGAGCGAGAAGAGCAAGACCCAGACTTGGATTTGTTTGTTTTTGACATCTTGGAAGAGTTTACACCTTGACAGGTCGAAGCAACCCACACTCTTTATTTACACCCTTCTGTGATGTTTCCTGAACCTTGGATGGGTGGGGATTGATATAGATGTTCCATACATGGCTTAAAACTCACCGCTGGCTAGTTTTCAGCCCTTTGAATAGCGAGGGGCCTCTGCAATGAAAAGCTTCTCTGACCAAGGCTGGCAAAAGCAAGTATCTATGGGTATGACAGGGAAGTATCATTTTCTTTCTCCTTCCATCTTTCAATCTTCATTTGCTGTTTAACTCTTGTTCTCTTTCACAGTTTTTTTTTCCCAAGACAGGGTCTCTCTGTGTAGCCCTGGCTGTCCTGGAACTCACTCTGTAGACCAGGGTGTTCTCGAATTCAGAAATCCTCCTGCCTCTGCCTTCCAAGTGCTGGGATTAAAGGCGTGCACCACCACCACTCGGCTTCTTTAAAAGGTTTAATTATGAAGCCACTTTTACCATTTTCAGAGTAAAAGAGATTATAAAAAGAGATTAAATCAGATAGTGACTCAAATAAATGCTTCAATTCCTCTTTCATATAGTAGTTTAGAAGTAGGTAGAAGTTGGTCTGGGATGGGTATCCACTCTTCTCCAAGTGGATATTTGGGGATTCCTCCTCTCATCATTGCCCTCTTTCTTACAGTAAAAGCACAGGTATCAGATGGAAGCCCACATTCCATCTAACCTTCAGGGTAATGAGAAAGCTGAGATAAGGGTTTTTTTTAGCCTTGTTGCTGTAAGGAATGATACCACCACTGGGGAGGTCCCTCCAGTGTTCTGTACCCTGAAATGATAGTGGTACATCAATGAAGAACATCAGGAATGCAGAACTGAAGCTCTCTCTCAGGATCAATGCGAGTTGGAGATAATAGAGGCATCTGAAAGAGTTAAACCATGGGAAAGGGATGGCAGAGAGGGAGATGGAAACAGCACTACTGAAATATAAGGGGGCATTTGGACAAATAGCTGACATGAAAGCAAATGAGAGAAAGAGCAACTACAGAGGTAGATAAAATTTGGCTCCAGGGTTCATGTGACATTTTATTAACCACAGTAAAGTTGTTCATATTATAGACAACTTGTCTTTGACAGTTTCTGACTCTTACTGAAAAGCAAAATGAGATGTTGAATATTTGTCCCTTCCATTTAAAAGAAATGCTTGAAAGGATATTCAAATTCTACACTTGTAGAATAAATAATAGATATTAAAGTTTTTCTGTTATAAAGGCAATTAAGAGATTAGTTAAATAATTTAAATAATACTTTATAGACATGTATGATAGCCTATTATTCTTCATAACTGTCCATATATTTCTACAATATACTTACCTGTCATTAATCTTTAATGAACAGTGCACATTTTCACCCAAAATGAAGGACTCATGCAGGAATCTGATAGCAAAGCTGGCATGAGTAAAGTTCATAGGTGGCAGTGCTGGCTATTGCTTTCTACAATGATCGTAGGATTCTTTCTTGAAGAATCCAGTTTTTTAAAGTTTATGCTGATCTAACCATATGCCCATTGAATTTTTCAGTCACTCATATATACGTTTTCTCTATGAAAATTATATGTGGAGGACAACAGAAACACTACAACTTCACTTCTGTATTCTAATCTCCCCTTATCCTTCAAAAACTAAAAAATGGCTTTCTTCCAAGAATTACTGAGACAAAACTCAAAAATCTTTCAGACAAATAGGTCAGGTTTAAGCCCTCTCATCAGAGAGCTACTGCAACATTTGTACTAGTATGCAGTACCCCTAAGGTATCACCAATGTGTGCTCTCTAAGGAAGAGAAGTCACCTGATAGTAATGAAGTCATATCCTTCCAGAACAGACAGTAAAAAGCCCTAGAGACAGACAAGAAAGAACATGGTGCAGGACACATTCTTTTGTATCCTCTGGGGAAAGCACCGAGCAGCACGCAGTTATTGAGTTAGAAAACCAAGAAGTCCATATGCTGGGTGTTTCTGCAGCTGGAATAGGGGCTGTGCTGATGTGTATGTATGGGAAAGTCTGGAGAACAGGATCATGTAGGATGCTGTCTAGACAGTATGAGACCCTAAAGATGACGGTTAAAGATGCCAGAGGAAGAAGTGAGTATGGGGGCTTCAGGAGGACACAGAAAAACAGTTAGCAGATGCAAAGTCATGCAGACATTTGGGGGAAATTTTAAGCTAAAGGGGAGTGTGATGAACAATTTGAATAGCAGGAAAGAGTAACTGAGTTGGTGGTAACGTTGGGCACACTCGAAGTGCAGAACTGGAGAGAAGCCGGTGAAGAAGTAAATCAAAGCAGGATGTGATGACTTAGTCAAAATCTAACTTCGTTCTACAAGAGTCAGAAACAGTCAATGCAGTTTTTTTCTCATACCATGCTCAAAAACCTAACTTGGCTCTTCAACAAGAGTCAGAAACAGTCAAAACCAGTTTTCTCTCATACAAATGATCACATAAGTAATAAATGATAATAAAATGGCATAAACCTAAATAACTGCAAAATTGATTCTGTTATTTTGAAAGAGATGATGAATCACTTTACTGAAGGGTGATACATTCCAAAATGGTAGTCCTTCACAAAATAATGAAAAATAACTGAAGAAACATGTTAAAGTATGAAACAGATCCAACACAGAAAAATCACCTTAATTTTAAAACACATGAAACAAAAATTATGTAAGATCCACTTGATTGATTTGAAAGCATTATTTTGTGAACAGAAGAAAGCTGGACATTATGGGATGAACAACATAATCTGCTTCATTCCATGTATTGTCCATATTATAGAAAAATCACGTACTACCAACAACCTTATCACTGAATCCTGACCTAGAGTTATCTCCATTAACCATGGCTCTTCTGAGCAACCCTAAATACCCTTGTCTTGTGCTTACCTGCAACTAGAGAATGGATTAGGAATCATTATAGAAGAAAACAAAGTTCTCACTGATACTGACTTTACATTTCCAGAAGGACTTAAAAGAACCCAGGGTAGGTCAAGGTATATACTACCATATTGAGGTAGGGATCACCAATTTGCTGAAAGACAAAAAGAAATAAATTCCAAAATAGCATGGCTAATTGTGGTATAGCAGATATTCTGGAGATTTTATCCTTGGCATGTATTCTTAGCTACTTAAATATACAATTTTGTATTTTATACACAGTGTTTTCATTATATATATATATATATATGGCATGTCACATACATGTGTGATCTCACATGCCTCTGCCACCTCCTCCGTTAACCTATTCTCCTTTCTATATTCTGGCTCCCCTAGACTTCTCTCCAGACACAGTATGCATCTTCCTGACTCAAAAGTATTCAGACCCACTCTTTCCTCTGCCTAGGCTCTCTCTCTTTTAGTCAAGGTAAAAGTGACTTCATGAAGACTTTTAAATGAGTCTTCACCTACTATTGCTTCACAAAAATTTTCAGGCTTCCTTAAATATCCCATTCCTTCCTCCACGGGCTGTTACCTACACCGTTCAAAGGGCTTATAGATACACCCACCACTCACACCCTAAGACAAACAGCTAACCCGACAGACAGACACTCACAGGGATAGACACACAGAGAAATGGGGACAAGTAATCACAAGATTGCCTCCAAGCACATGGCCCAGATATTCAGAGGCTTGCAACAGACAGAGCATGCAGACCCAGGGAGCAGGAAGTACAACGTTCAAGTCTAGACTCATTCCTGGTTACATAGCTCCAAGGGGAAGCACTTTTATTTCTTCCTTAAGAGACACCAGTGCATTATGGGTGACTTGGACTTAATCACTACGTCATTGCCATCTATGCATTTGCTTACTATAAGGCGACAGTATCAACCCCTATTAACAGTAGTTACATGAGTAGGGTGATCTCAAGAAAGCCCATTGCATTTGTTACTTTTATATTGTGCTAAAACACTCTGACCAAAAACAGGCTAAGAAAGGGTTTATTTGCGCTTTCAGCTCCAGAGGGTTAGTCCACAATGGTGAGGAGGGCACTGCATCAGGAGGCTAGAGCAAGAAGCTGGCTGGCTGATCCTATCCCAGCTTCACATTACTGCAAGAAGGAAGTGGGGTAAGTCTATACACCCTTAAAGCCCAACTTCCCCCAACAGGGCTACCACCATGAATCTATTGGGGACATTTTCATTTAAAACATAAGAGGAGGCCGAAATACTGCAGATGTATATGAATTAATACACTTGTCAATGCCCATTGCTGATTGGTTGTGTGTAATACATGATGAACGACTTACTCACTGACCCCTGGCTCCTCACATGCAGGACAATCAGGACGGCTGTGTCTGAAAGTGCACAGTACTGTCTACATATGTTCATGGTTTCAGGTTTGTTCCATTACTGGAGAAATAGTTCACCAATGCCCTCACTGGAGATCTTGATAAGTCCTGAGTAAAGAAGGTTCCTCAACTTATTTTAAAGAAGGCATATGTCAATTAGAATAGTTTTAGTATTAACTACTGTATCAAATGACGTGCAAAACTTGACGACTTAGAATAGTGAGGTATAATGTAGGTATCTAGTGTTGGCTGACTAAAGATTGTGTGTCACATAGTCCTCCTCTCACTGAAACCTATGTCAGCAAAGTTCTGCATGTTTTCCAGATCAGCGTTCCAGCCTCAGGATGACCCAGAACTTTGGAATTTGGGCTGATGACTTCCTGGTCATAAGTAGGCACACTGCCACGTTCAACAGAAAAAGCAAGCAAAAACTGCCCTAGCACATGCATGGTGGAAAGTAGGCAGTCAGATGTAGTCCATGAGCAGCACTTAGCACTAACCATGTTCAGTAATGGGACATGGAAGTCCACTGACAGATCCATGAGACCTACTGCTATTCTGGCTTTAAAAACAAGGATTAACTTAATTGCTGCTCAAGAGTAGTAGTTTTTGCACTCTTTACTACAGAGTGCATGATCATGTCAGTCAGAAATAGAACTGGAAGACTGAGGGTTTACCATTTGTCTAATTGTTAATGGCAGGCATTATGGAATTTTCTTTTTAAAGATTATGTATGTTGCAAACAATCTCTTTTCACTTGAGGTTTCCAATGGAATTCCCACAACAGATAAAAATAATTTGATCCTTACTTCTTTCAGATAAAATTGCTGTGTAACAGAAATAAAATAGGTTAACTTTATAATATTTGTTCTGATGTTAGAGCAAGGTAGACCATAAATACCCACTTTGGTCTTCTTCCCAGTATAGATCATAAATCCTAAAATAATAGCAACGATTTTGCCACAGAATCCATCTAAACAAAATGAACTAAATGTATTTTAAAAAGATTGCTAAAAAATTATGCTACTGAGTATAATTCTTAATGCTTTCCCATCCTGTCTGCTGGCTGGCTGAAATGTGTTGCAGAGAGGTTCAACACAAAATGACGGTGTTCTGTTATCACCTGCATCAGACTAAGCTCAATGGGGTACGTGTTAATGCTCACTCTTAGAGTCCCTAACTCACAGTATCTGTGAGAAGTACAAGTTATCAAACTCACGTCCTTCTTCAGCTACCTCCAAATGCTCATATAGTCCTTTATCTGTATTTCTTTTACACAAATAAATTCAGTTATCTAATGTATGTAAACTACTTTGAGCAGTACATGGCATACAGTCACCAACTATTGATTATTATCACTGCCTCCTGTTTTTACAAATGATGTTTTATATGTTACACACCCTGCAGATTATAAAGTATGATTACCTCAGTGGTTCAAACTAGTTGTCCCTAGTGGGAGAAAGCTCACTGTCGAGGCAACTTCTGTATTATATTTTTCTTATTTAGGACAGAAAAGGTAAATGACCTCACAAGTGAGCAAAGAGATCAAAAAAAAAAAAACTACTTGTATATACATTTATATATGTGTCCCTAAGACATTATTTGAAACAGTAAATACCAAGATCTATTAAAAGGGAAGATGACAATTGTACCACAGAGCTGGACTGACTGTAGCTGTCTCCACATTGCATTACCACCACTGTGGTAGAGTGAACCCAAGATCATTGAAAAATTTTCAGAATATATTTTATTTTCATAATAATGTATCTGATATGCTCTAAAGGTCTCTGGTTTCTCATATGTCATCCATACATCATTCATTCCATTCACTCAAAGCATCATCTTCATGTACAGGTATATCTGTTGGTGACTGGTCGAGAGACGTCGAATCTTTGTACCTCATAGAGCTCATCTCGGACTGTATCTCAGTTGTAGAGGCTTTCGCACCCCAGAAGGATTTCACTGCCGCCCTGATAGGATGAAAATATAGGAAGACTGAAATAATAAAAATAAAACTAAACTAAATGAAGTTTGTTTTTATATTTCCATTCTAAAGAAGTGTCTTTTACTCAAATTTTAATTCTACATAGAATAAGCCAGTTGCACTGTCACTGACTGACGAACCCTCAGATTTGTCAGGTATAATACACATAGAGTCAGGTTTGTTTCCAAGGGAATTGGGAGGTTACAACAGCCAAGTTTAAGGCAGTGAGAGCTACAGTTAAGCAGCAAAAGCAGTCACGTTTTTCTACTTTTTTAAACAGCTGCCTTATAAAAATATAAAATGCTTATCTGAAAGCTCTCCCATGCCTGTGAAGAAATAATGATGTTGTTTTTAAAAAGCATCCTTATACAACATGGGGTAGCCTGAAAGGAGAGCATCGAGATGCATACAGGATACCCTGTGGGGCCATGGTCTGAGCTTCACTGCAAATGCATGGGAATTGAGGAAGATGTCAATTAAAGGTGACAGCACAACCCAGCCTTTCACCTACCAATTTATGATGATGAAAATCAATACGAAGATCACAAATATGCAGATAATGACTCCTATGGTCAGCACGAAAACTAAGACTGCATCTGTGTCTGGTCTGCTGGATCTTCTCAGTTCTAAAAGTAGAAAAACATCCGGTGACGGACGCCACCAGAAACAAGTGGGGAGTGACCATCTAAGTGGGCCATTCTCATCTGCAGTTCTAAAAGTCGAAAAACACCCAGTGACGGACGCCACCAGAGACAAGTGGGGAGTGACCATCTAAGTGGGCCATTCTCATCTGCAGTTCTAAAAGTCGAAAAACATCCAGTGATGGACACCCCCAGAGACATGTGGGGAGTGACCATCTAAATGGGCCATTCTCATCTGCAGTTCTAAAAGTTGAAAAACATCCAGTGATGGATGCCACCAGAGACAAGTGGGAAATGGGCCATTCTCATCTACAGTTCTAAAAGTAGAAAAACATCCCGTGATGGATGCCATCAGAGACACATGGGGAGTGACCATCTAAATGGGCCATTCGTAAGTTTGTGGATATATTCCCACTTTCTGAGATAAATAAAAGAGAATTGCTGGCAATAGGGTAGCGATATACTTAGTTTGCTAACAAACTGGGAAGAGGACTTTCTCAAACTATCCTGGCAAGATTTCATGGATTTCTTTGGAATTCAGCCCGCCTATTCATTTATCAAGTGAATTATTTTGGTAAGCTAAAGTTTTAAGTTTTGATTCAGTCTGATTTCTTCAATGTTACTTTTTATGGTAGTTGCTCTGAGTCATGTCTCAGAAACCTAAGAAGCTTATTACTCAATCATGCAGACTTTCTTCCATTTCCTCCTTAAAACTTCATAGACTTGAATTTTATGCCTAGGATTCTGATTTACTCCTGGTTTTTAAAATATAAACTTGGGGTTGACACTCATTATTCTCACACATACTCATAAGTCAGACATTCTCTTTCTGCTGTCAGGCTGTTGAGGGGGCAGAGCCAGTTTGCAGACGTGTGCCAGCATCGCGATTCCATAGGCTGGTGAAGGGACATTATATATCAGTGATACAGTTTGTGAAAGCAATAGCTCCCCAATGGTTCCTTTGTTCTCCAAATTCTAAAACACACGAAAATAATCCATACAGAGAAGGGCCGTATGACTAAGTACTGTGCTATACAGGTGAGTAAACCAGAGACAAGAGGCCAATTATTTGTATAAACTATGATTTGACTTTTTACCATTTAATTTTAGTACATACCACTACGCGAGGAGTGATGTCTGCATGGCCATCTCCTGGTTTGTTCTTATCCTCCTAACGCTGTGGAGTATAACCTGTTTCTGTCATTAGTCATAGAGTGTAAATGCACTTTAGTGGCCCCTCTTTGAACAGTCCTATGCACAGTCACTAAGGTGTATTTATGTTTGTCTTCCAATACTGTCAGACTGAAAAATATTAAGAATTTGAGATTTGTAGAAGTGGAAGATTTTAAAACAGAGAGATAATATTTAGGAGTAGGTTCTGAAGAAAAATGCAAAATTCATTTGATTTCACTCACTAGCACCCAACATCAGCCAAGACAGAATGGAGAGTAAGGGGTGTGGACATGTTCACTCCTGAAGAGCAGTCATCTTGGAAGGACCACATGGACCACCTACAAAGCTAAGTTTCTTAAGAAAGCTGAACTTCCTCTTAAAATGTTCTAATAAAGGTTTAATGTAATCAAAATTATGAAAAATGACTTGAATTTCAATGTTTAATATTTTAAATAAACATACCTTATCATTACCAAAACTACCATAAATTGGGTAACTTAACAGCACAAATTTGTTTCATATTCTGGATGCTATAAATAATTTAAAAATGTAGTGTGGGGCCCAATAAGTCTGGGGCTTCTACCTTCTCAGTTTTGGTCACTGAGCCAGGATCTGCTTTCATGTGCCTGTCCCCACAACCTGCCTCTCTCATTTCTCTTCCTTCTTCCTTTACTACCGTTCCCTTCACTTAATTCTCCCTCCTCTTTCCAAAGTTCTCTTTATTAGGACACCAGTCACAATCTCGTCTTCGCTGATCTCTTTGTATATTTACAATCTGTTAGAAGATCAATATATCTTAGGGGCACACAATTAAATCCTCAAACAATGCCTAATTATGGAAGACAATAATTGTGAGTGGAAACATGATAAAGAAAGGAGAAAGAAACAATTGGGAAAGGGAAATTTTCTTTTTCCTCCCCATTTCTCGCCCCTCTCTATCTGTCTGTCTGTCTGTCTGTCTGTCTGTCTGTCTCTCTCTCTCTCTCTCTCTCTTTCTCTCTCTGGAACATGGTTTTTCTCTGTTGCCTTGGCTGTAGTGGAACTTATTATAAGCTGGCCTCGAACTCAGAGAGACTTGCTTGCCTCTGCCTCTCAATGCTGGGATTAAAGGCATGCACCATTACATCTGGCAGATTTTTTCAATCCCTACATCTATGCTAATACTCTACTGTATATTTGATTCATTCCAATACTGCAGAGTGTCAATTATTTGTAACAAAAATATTTATTTGATGTAAAAAAAGCAAACTATCTGGGGCCTGGGTGTGTCAACTGCCATAGTTACTGAAGTGTTCTGACATTCTGCTGTTTAAGTGTGCATGTATGAGGTAGCAGAAGTACTTCACCATCCTTGGGATGCTCCAAGGAAAAAAGTCAACATTGTCTCAATAAAGGACAAGAATTTGGAGTCTGTGCTCTCTTAGCTTACATACTAGCAGATAATGATCCTAATTGTGAAAAGTGCTAACTACTAAAATTAGGGGCCAGGCAGTGAGGATCAAGTCCACAAATGGCACAAACACCAACAGCATCATAAGCTACGGCAAGTTGAGAACTTTATAAAGTTTGCTGGCGCTCCAGGTTTTCCGTCTTCTTGTGCTTTTCTTAGGAGTTACTTGCTACTGAAATTATCTCATTGATGATGTCTCCACATAATGGTTGTTATCTTTTATCTCATAAATGTTTGCAGGTTGCAAACTAAAACACATCAAGAAAGTTTAACTAGTAAACATTTATTATTTTTTCTTTTTTTATTATTTTTTATTAGATATTTAGATTTCAATATTCTCCCCTTTCCTGGTTTCCCCTCTGAAACCTCTCCCCTCCCCGCTTCTCCTCCTCACCAACCCACCCACTCCCACTTCCTGGCCCTGACATTCCCCTACACTGGGGCATAGAACCTTCACATGACCAAGGGCCTCTCCTCCCACTGATGACCTACAAGACCATCCTCTGCTACATATGCAGCTGTACAGAGACAAAGTATAGAGCAGATATTGAAGGAATGACCATGCAGAGACTGCCCGACCTGGGGATCAATCCCAGATATTCTAGTCACCAATCACAGACACTATTGTGGATGCCAAGAAGTGCTTGCTGACAGAAGCCTGTTACAGCTGTCTCCTGAGAGGCTCTGCCAGAGCCTGATAAATACAGAGGTCGATGCTTGCAGCCAACCACTGACTGAGCACAGGGTCCCCAAATAAAGAAATTTTTCTGAGAATAAGAGTTCTAGCATATCTAATGATATAATAGCTAATTTGGATCTCATCTTGACTAAATCCGAAATCCTTTAAAAGCCAAGCAGATGAGCACACTTGTAAGAGGATTTTCTTAATTGGATCATTTGAGATGGAAAGACTCATACTAAATGTGGACCACACCCTCTTGTGTCAGGCCACATAAAATGATATGGAGGAGGATGCTTTTGCCTGCTTGCCCTCACTCTTGCTGGCACATTCACCTAGCCTGATGCTGAGGCATGGCTTTGCTGGTATTTGAACCTATCTCTTCAAGACTCCAATTTAGTTGGAAGATGAGCTGAGGAATGCAGCCTCATGGACTGAACAACTCACGCATTCTTGGCCTTCCACGGGGAGACTGCCATTTTTGGGCTATGTGAGCCATAGCCTGCAAACCACTCTAATAAATCCCCTTAATACTTAATGCTATCACTTCTGCTCTCTAGAGAATCTGAACCCAAGTGAGTTCTCAGAAGAATGTGTGACCAAATACCCCTACCAATAAAGAGAACAACATTAAAGATAGTTAAGAGAAACTACTTCAAAGGAAACAGAAGATGTCATAGGTTACATTTAATGAACATGACATACTTTACAATTTTACATTTTGCAGGAAAAACAATTTCAAGTACACAAAGTCATGTTCAATGCTAGAGCAAGAACTTTAATATTTAATTATCAAAGACATAATTTAAATCCAGCCATGATAGCATATCATGCCTTTAACACCAGCACTTAGGAAGCAGAGACAAGTAGATGAGTTCAAAGTCAGCCTTGTCTAATGAGTTCCAGAATAGTCAGTGCTACCTAGAAAAACCCTATCTCAATACACACACACACACACACACACACACACACACACACACACTTATACACAGAGAGAGAAAGAGAGACAGAGAGAGAGACAGAGAGAGACAGAGAGAGAGACAGAGAGAGAGAGAGAGAGAGAGAGAGAGAGAGAGAGAGAGAGAGAGGAGAGGTAGAGGTAGAGAGATTTCAAATAGATAACTCTAAAAAGAAGTGCTCTGACTTTTTAAGTCTTAATTATACTTTTTCTGTACTCATACATGATAATCCATTTGTCTATCTTCATTTTCATAGTGGAAATAAAGCACTAATACATTTCAAATTGAAGGTCTAGCTTTTTTTTAATGGTGAACTCTTTTATTTAAAGATTCATTTATTGATTTATATGGGTGTGCTGTTTGCATGTATGTCTGTACACATGCATCCTATTAAAGGATGAGAGATAAGAGAGCATTGCATCCTATTAAAGACTATTGTGAAGTGTCACGTAGGTACTGGAAATTGTACTCAGGAACTATGGAGGAGCAGCCAGTGCCCTTGGCTGAGCCATCTCTAGCTCCAGGACTGGGTTTTTAAAGGAACAGCTTCCTGTGATTTCACGCGCCAGATCTGTACTGATCTACTAAGTCAGAAGCTCTAGGGTGGTGCTGGTAGAGATCTGTGTTTTTAAAATCCCATTAGGTACTTTTGATGTTCATGGAGTTTGGGATGTAAGTTTGGGGTATAATCAAAGCAAAACACTACTGGATCCTTACCACTTGTTGTATAGATTGTAAATTTAACAGATGCCACCATTTCGTTATTGTCCAAGGTGTCACACTCAAAAGCCATAGGACGAAGTTCTCTTGGTACTTCCAGAATTGCTGTATCATTTGTCAATATAACAGGTTGCTATTAAAGAAAAAAGTATGAATGGTCTTAACTGGGCTCACTTAAATGCCAATGGAGACAGTAAAGGAAAAGCAGGACTTGCTAGATCATTAGCAAACACCATAGGTTGCCAATGGAAGGAAACAGTCCTCTAGCAAAAGGAGAGTGGCCCATGCTCTTATCCTAGTATGTAACTAACTGAAGATATATGATTTAGAATCAGATTCTCTAGGCTTCAAATCCCAACCCATTGGCTATGGACAGTACTTTCTGTGCTAGTTAGTGTTTATCAACTGGACACAAGTTAGGGTCATTTGGCAAGAAAGAATGTCAACTGAGAAAATGCCTCTATCTAACTGAACTGTTGGCAAGTCTATAGGGACATTTTCTTGATTAATGATTGATGTGAGAGGGTCCAGACCAATGTGAATGGAGTCACTGTGGGCAGGTGGTCTTGGGAGTCTAAGAAAGTGGACTGAGTTAGTCATGGAGAGAAAGTATTCATAGTTCTTCTTCAGGTTCCTGTGCTGATTTCCATCAGTGATGAACTGTTACTTGGAACTGTAAGCTTCAGTAACTATTTCCTCCCCAAGTTGGTTTTGATCAATGTTTTATCACAGCAACAGAAAAGCAAACTAAGACACTTTTTATACAATTACTCATCTGTAAAACAACACAATTTATTTTTAAGTCTATAGAGTTGTTATATGTCATTTAAGTGAGCTCTAACACTCAGTTGATCTGGCATTTAAAACACCTTTAATTAATGTTATCTATTTTTTATCATGCCACACCTATATAAGCCAGTAAGAACCTTGATGCCAAAACAGAATATATCATAAAATGTGTAAATTTAAGTTATGATTATAGATGACTCTAAGACATATGTACTTTTAGTCTGACAAAAAAATCAAATTCCAATTATACAATAAAGTTGTATCATTTTAACTCCATTTTTCAAATTGCTTTCTTAAAACATCAGAACTGGATACCAAATATTATCAGCCACTAAAAAGATGAGATTATTTATACACAGTCTACTTACTTGGTCTGGCTTTAGAATCTTCCATATATATTTGAAACGATTTTCAGGAGATATATGAACACATGATAGTCTAGCACTATCAAGATTTTCAGAAATTGGTTTACCCCCTGAAAAAAAGAAGAAAAAATAGACAATAGAACTGGGCATAGAACTGCTTTAACTGGCCATATTCTTTTTTTTTTTTTTTAAAGAAACAGTTTTAATTATATTAGTAACCAAAGATCAGGAGACATAACACTATCAAGACACTGAGCATAATATAATACACATCTGTGTGTGTGTGTGTGTGTGTGTGTGTGTACACACATGAGAGACTGGCTCTGAAAATCTAACTTTCTAATTTCTCCAGTTGAATAAACAGATCCAAAGTTATGATGGAATCTACTGATGATCCCAGAGAAGACAACAAAAGCCAGGTTAGAATCCAGGTCTCAAACCCTATGTCCTTACAGTGGCAAATAGTTTTATTGTAAGGAAAACTTTAATCTGCCTGTGGACCCTTTCTCGTATGCAACACTGCTGTAAAAAGCCATCCGCAGATGCAGAAACCAATTGGATGCTGAAGACACTGAATCTTGGTGATCATAGCGGCATCACCAAAAGAAGTGGGAGAGCAGACACCAGAGCTCTTCCTTGGAACGCAGGAAACGTGGAAAGGAAAAGGCACGCAACTTAGTGATATGTTACTTTGAACCTGGAGATCTGCCGATGGCTTCTAATTTATTGTGAAACCTCATTAAACAAGTTTAAATGTCAGAAAAGCCCGATACAAACAGCTCCAAGTTCCGAGTTTAAGGTTTATCAATCTACAGATAAAATGCCGTGGCCACAGCATCGAAAGTGTTCCACTTCAGGGCGGGCTCCAATACAGACCCCAAGCCCAGGGAAACAGCAGCACGTCACAGTGTACACAATCGCTGAAATGGAAATCCAAAGCAAGGCTACTTAGAGCTCTGATTGTCTAGACACGGGGAATTTAATTTTTAGCATTTCTTTTTATCAGTGGATGAGTCTACCTGTACTCAATACCGGTTGGGGTTAAAGGTACTTTCCCAGCACAAACCGTCCCTCAGCACACACGGATCCAACTTACAGCCACAGTCAACAGGTCCACGGCATTCTTCCACACGAACAACACACTTGGATTCACCTCCAGGGCATCCGTTGGTTAAAATTACTTCTCTGATACCAACTCCTTTAGGTAAAGAAATGAGCAAATGTTCACATAAAAGTAACAACAATGGATCTTTTCTTCCCATTCTGGTTTGTACTTTCTTTAGTTAACTTTTGTTTTGTTTGAGAGTGTTCTCTTATTTTTAAAAATTAAACCCCCAAGTTGAAGATGACAACACACATAGAATTTTTGTAGACTCCCCACTCCACTGATTTCCTAAAACAGTATTTACTCAAGGATGTTTCATAAGGTACATGGCTGCTATTCCCATCAGAAAGAGGGTTCTATGCTCACAAGCACATTTGAAAATATTACAATACAGTTAAACAGACCTCTTTAGTGCATAAGTTTGGGGGAACTTATAGTATGCTAATATTATCATACATAATTGTACATTGACTAAAATATAAAAATGTTATATTTCAATAGCTTTGAAATGAAAGCTATTTATAAATGTGCATGTTTTAAATTGATAGCTTTTTTTCCTTTTTAGAATACATAAAATATGGTTTCTAAAGCCAGTAAAAATCTCATTTGAAATAATACATAGGATTACACAAATTTATTTCATCATGGAACTTTTCAGAGTTGGGGTTGGAGCTTCTGGAAGGAATTCCAAAATCATACTTTACATAAATGCTTTTTTTTCCTCTGGCATTCCCCTACATTGGAGCACAGAATCTTCACAGGGCCAAGGTCCTCTCCTCCCATTGATGATCGACTTTGCAATCCTCTACTATACACATGCTGCCAGAGCAATCAGTCCCACCATGTGTACTCCTTGGTTGGTGTTTGAGTCCCAGGGAGCTCTGAGGGTACTAGTTAGTTCACATTGTTGTTCGTCCTAAGGGGCTACAAACCCTTCAGCTCCTTTGGTCCTTTCTCTAACTCCTTCATTGGAGACCTTGTACTCAGTTCAATGGATGACTGTGAGCCTCTATTTCTGTATTAGTCGGGTACTGTCAGAGCCTCTCAGGAGACAGTTATATTAGGCTGGATTGTTCTTCCTTTAGTCTCTGCTCCATAGTTAGTCTCTGCAACTCCTTCTGTGGGTATTTTGTTCCCTCTTTTAAGAAGGAATGAAATGTTTACATTTTGGTCTTCCTTCTTCTTGAGTTTCTTGTGGTTTGTGGGCTGTTCGTGTATTCTGAACTTCTGGGCTAATAACCACTTATCAGAGAGTGCATACCATGTGTGTTCTTTTGTGATTGGGTTACCTCACTCAGGATGATATTCTCCAGATCCATCCATTTCCCTAAGAATTTCATAAATTCATTGTTTTTAATAGCTGAGTAGTACTCCATTGTGTAGATGTACCACACTTTCTGTATCCATTCCTCTGTTGAGGGACATCTGGGTTGTTTCCAGTTTCTGGCTATTATAAATAAGGCTGCTATGAACATGGTGGAGCATGTGTCCTTATTACATGATGGAGCATCTTCTGGGTATATGCCCAGGAGTGGTATAGCTGGGTCCTCTGGTAGAACTATGTCCAATTTCTGGAGGAACCACCAAACTGATTTCCAGAGTGGTTGTACCAGCTTGCAATCCCATCAGCAATGAAGGAGTGTTCCTCTTTCTCCACAACCTCTCCAGCATCTGCTGTCACCTGAGTTTTTTATCCTAGCCAATCTGACTGGTGTGAGGTGGAATCTCAGAGTTGTTTTGATTTGCATTTCCCTGATGACTAAGGATGTTGAACATTTCTTTAGGTGCTTCTCAGCCATTTGGTATTCATCAGTTGAGAATTCTTTGTTTAGCTCTGTATCTCATTTTTAATAGGGTTATTTGGTTCTCTGGAGTCTAACTTCTTGAGTTCTTTGTATACATTGGATATTAGCCCTCTATCAGATATAGGATTGGTAAAGATCTTTTTCCAATTTGTTGTTTGCTGTTTTGTCCTATTGACAGTGTCTTTTGTCTTACAGAAGCTTTGCAACTTTATGAGGTCCCCTTTGTCAATTCTTGATCTTAGAGCAGAAGCTATTGGGGTTCTGTTCAGGAAATTTTCCCCTGTGCCTATGTGCTTGAGGTCCTTCCCTTCTTTCTTTCTATTAGTTTCAGTGTATCTGGTTTGATGTGGAGGTCCTTGATCCACTTGTACTTGAGCTTTGTACAAGGAGATAGGAATGGGTCGATTTGCATTCTTCTACATGCTAACCGCCAGTTGAGCCAGCACCATCTGTTGAAAATGCTTTTTTCACTCTATGGCTTTAGTTCCTTTGTCAAAGATCAAGTGACCACAGGTGTGTGGGTTATAAATGTTGCTTTTTAATAGCTGTATTGAAAAGTCTCTGCATTAAGTATAGATGGGTAAACTATTAAGAATACCCCTATTTCCAGCAAGATACTGTTTCTCAAACTGTCACACACCTTAACAAGAAATCAAACGGTTACTAGCTGATCCTAGAGCCAGTGGTTTCTGGTCCCATCCTGTAATGAACAATGCAGTAATGTGGGTAGTCTACCTTCATCTTCTAGTTTGCTAGAGCCACCCCTCCCCCAGCCCCTAAGGAGGTTCTCATCATAAGCTCAATCTCCAGAAAGGAAAGGCTGAAGATGACAGGCGGCTTAAGAGTCTATGCATACAAGTCACCCGGAGAGCTTTATAAATATGCAAACTGTGACCCAGTCCTGGAAAAGTCTGAAGCCTATGTTTCTAACATGTTCCTTGCTGATGCTACCCCCTTTTGAGGGTTAAGGAAGTGGACGCCACAAGATCCTGAGAAGGAAAACTGAAAGATTACTAAAGTTGCAAAATTCACTCTGCTGTGGAAAATTCTCAGGCAGCAGCAACAACCAAAGAGGTAAATGACAGCTGAGAACTTGGACTGTTTTATAATGATTACTGTCATTTTGATTAGCACTACACAAAGCTATGACCAGAACCCTGTTTTAAGCTGCATTAGAAAAAATGCCTGCCAGGAACAAGGAGGAGAGGTGTATGGAGAGCTACTGCCTGCTGGGAATGGGGGTTTAGCTTGGGGTACTGAAAATATTGTGCAGATAACGCTGATGTGGCAGTTAGAGCCACTGAATTGTATACCAGAAAGTGGTTAAATAGTACATTTCACATCACGCATATTTTTAGCACACATATTTAAAAAAAGTGTCAATTTTGGTAATTCGTTTACCAAATATTTCACCTAGAAAGAAGTCTGATGTAGATGTGTACAGAGTAGAATCTCATCACGTTCTAAGTTAGATTATACTGAGGAGAAACAATTTCACTTCTTAATCATCTACTGTCTTCTCATCATGCCGATTCCAGGCAATGGGTATCGAACCCAGAGGACTTCCATCATTAGCAAGAGCAGCTTCCCTGTGAAGTAATTCGAACTTCAGACTCTTAGACCTATCCACAGTCCTAGGTTGTTAGAAACTCAGTCAGTCCAACAATTTGCTCTAACACATTTAGGGTAGCTATTTGAGAGCCAGTGGTCTATAGAGCACATGTAGCCTGGATCCCAATCCTACATATGATATTTTGTTTAAAATTTCTATTTATGGAATGGACAGTGTCATGTTCCTTCACCATTACTCATCTCACAAAATAACACCTCTTTTCTCCAAAATATGACTTAAAAGTTAGAGAACCAGAGTATTTGTAATGCCTATTACAAATAAGCCTATTTCTTGGCAACGTTGCCAAAATAGTGTGGGAATGCATCTGTTAGATGCACTGAAGATCTCCCATCTTTGAACATCTGTGAAGCAGAATTTTAGTTTAGTGAGGTTAGTTTCTATGCAAAAACACCCCAAACCTAAAATACACCCTTTAAAGCAAATACTTAGTGTTGTGTGTAAATTATAATAATAGGCTTAGAAAGCAATGAGACATGAGGAAGGTATAAAAAGTACAGACATTACAAATTACTGGCGTGTAACCTTGGAAGTCAGCATTTATTGCCCCTGTGGTCTGTGCTACTTACCACACGTGACTGTGCACATCCCGAACTCTACTTCTTTGACTATTGTTCTGTTCTGAACTAAATATAAAGTTAAAAAAACATTATTTAATCATATGAAAAATTTTAAAAGTGACAAGCATCTTACTTGTGAGGTAAAAGGATCAAGTAATTATCATGTGGTCAACAATTTGGTTTTTTTAATGTTCTATTAAAGTCAGGAAAGCAAAGTTGCCCCTTGCATAAATACAGATATCTCCATTCTAAAACAAACGAATCCTAAATCTTTAAGAGCATTCATTAGGGTAGAAATAACTACATTTGCTTTTGAATCTCATATATACAAAGCCTCTCTTCACTAGCTAATACACAGTGAATTAAAATCCAACTGAAAAAGTGTAAAAAATACACACACAACAGTCTTTGACCTTTAGGAATCATTTTAAAATATTCTCTATTTTCTATAAAAAAAAAAAAAGGAAAAAATAAACTGTAATACAAAACAATTTACATCCCCAACTAAATCTTCACCCCAAGTATGCATTAAACTTATACACAAACAAATGTCATTCATTTTGCAGGTTTGGATGGCAAATTTTAATGTTTCTAACATTCCATTCTATAATGCTTTATTTAGTATAGCAATATATATATATATATATATACACACATATATATATATACATACACACATATATAATATATAGTATAGGTATGTGTGTATGTATGCATATGTAATTACTTGAATATATAATTATTTGAGAAGTGCAGTTGTCTTGATTCTAAATCACATTTTGTTGTTACTTTCCTCTTGCGGTGTTTTGGGGGTGCGATCCTGTTACCTAGCACAGCTGGTCTTGAACAAAGTGATCCTCTTGTCTCAGCTTCTCTAGGATCATAGGTATGAGCTACCATGCTAGGACATTTCCTTTTTTCCTAATCATTCTGAAGTTTACCATGAGTTCCTATAGTTACAGATGTAACCAAGATGTCAAAAACACAAATTAAGACTCAAATCTCAACAGAAAAAATATACAACAGGTTGCTAAAGGAGAATGTTCAAAAGCACGGGCTCTTCAGGCAACACATCACACAGAAAGCATATCCAACTTGAAGTCCAAAATGCAGCTTCTACCACTAATTAGCTGTTTGAATTGGAGTGAAGCAATTTAAGTCTGTCAGACCCAATTAACCCTTTGTAAAAACTGCAAAGCCTATCACACTTGATAGTTAACACTGAATAAATTATGAAAGCAATCCACAAATTGCTTAGGACTATGTATCCACTAAAGACACAATAGTAAATGCAATTCCAACTCATTTTGTAGTTATTAATTTCAGATTCCTAATTTTTCCCTGTTTTCAATACTGTAAAATATTAACAGTTTCACAGGCTTTTCACTTTGTTCTGTATTTGTAAGCATCAAATACAGTACTATGAATACAGAGCAAGCATTTGATATGTATAATTAAATTAACATTGACTTTGTTAAATTATCTGAACTATCATGATGATCAATTTGAATTGACATTTTAATACTTGGAATGCCTGAATATTTTCGGTTGGCATATTATGAGGCATAAGGTAAAAATTGGACCCTGGGCATAAAATCCTATATAAAAAAATGACTTCTGAGCCATTAACAACCATCTGTCAGTCAGCTCTATTATTCAATACCTATGTTACTCTGGGAAAACACAAAGTTCCTTCTTACTTGAGTTTCCTCAGAGGGAGAAAAGGACAAGGAGATGGAACCAGACAATATACAAAGATTCTTTGAACTTTCATATTTTTTGATGTACTGAGTGTCCATTTAGTCACCTTTCAAAATTGGAGATCCTACAATGGTAGTTCAAGAGAATGAGTGATACATATCTGGACTTCATGTGGCAGTTGTCAAAGTTCCCATTCTAGAACAACGTAGCCAATGAAAAAACAGCAAGAGCCACAGATGCTAGTTAATTGGTCGGTGTCCATGTAAAAGGAACGATGTGTCTTCCTCAACATTTTATTCATGAGCTGTAAAAAGAACCTGGGTAACATGTAGACTGAATCTGGGGTCCTGAGAATATGTCTGATGATACAGACATTTGGATGTGAAAGGGGAAGGGCTGAAGACCAACCAAATCTAACCAAACGAAACCTCAGATGAAATTAAAGTCCTAGAGGTTGAAATCTTAACTGTCCAAAATTACTATGTGCAGTTCTCATGAGAGAAGAAAAAGTAAAAACCACTGATAACCTCAGCAGTGAGTTTAGAAAGAGGCAAGAATGTAGCACGGATTTGGGATTCTTAAAGCCTCCTCGAGCCTGGTCCACAGCCTGTAGGTAAGCATCCTACTGCACAGTGTGACTGCTGGCACTCATCAGGGTGAAACTGGAACCCTCAAACGGTTGCTTTGAGGAGAGAAGGTTAGACTGAATGACATATTTTTTTTTAGTTTATTTTTATTGCACTACTGGGTATGAACCTGGAGTCTCACGCTAGGTCAGTGTTGTAACCTGAGCTGTATCTTTGCCCCAACTCCTCATTTTGCTTTTAAGAACGGTTTTATTACATTATATAGGACGGCTTTGAATTCACTTTGCATGTCAAGTTGACCTTCAATTTACAATATTCCTGCCTCAGACTCTAAAGTAGCTGGTATATAGACCTGTGCCACCAGGCTCAACCACAGTTGTATTTTTATAGAGTGAAACTCATTTTATAATTTACTATATATGTCTATGGGACCCTTTAATAAGCCTAAGAGCATATTGACACAGAATATTTATAAAGCACATAAAGGAGAGGCTAAAATAATCTAACTTTCTCTGGTTCCTTTTAGCTTGAAGCAGTGTTATTTCATCATTAGTCATCAGCTACTTTCAACTATATTTAAAAAACTAGAATGATCAAATTGAAGACTGACTAGAATTGCCTAGAAAGACAGCAATTATGAAATAAAGCAAAGCTGAGAAGCGAACTTCTCTGGCCATCTCTCCAGCTTCTTTCCTTTCACAGCCTGACTATCTTCCAGGAATGGGGGGCAGTCTAGACAGACCCTCCATGTAGTCAGCTTTTAGGGTATGGTCAGTAGAGTTCACCAGAAATGAACAAAGTTAAAGTTTGACAAGTGGGTTTTTTTTTCTGTTCTGTACCTTTTGTTTCTGCTTGATCATGGCCAAGGGGAAAATGAACAGGTAAAACCTTTCACAATTAACAAATTGAATAATGGAGAGAGACAGGAATATACATGGTAAAGGTCTACTTAGTTATATAATCAAAGCCTCAGTGATACATGGCATATTGGATGAATAGCCTGGATCTTCTCTAACTTAAGTAGATATGGACTTTCTAAAGACAAAGAAGACACATGCTACATCTTCCAAGAGAAAGGCTTTTCTCCTGAATTATTCTGCATACAAAACTTGAACCCTCTTGTTTTTGTAAAAGCACAAGGGGCAGTACTACTTCCTTTTTCATGTTCATACATCAAATTAACTTGTTAAGATTTGTAAATGGATAAATCATGACAGTATAACTCTATGTGGGGACTCAAAAGAAAACAGATGATGTTGACATGATTAAAGCTCATTGACTAATCTTCCAATTGTTTACAAATCTAAAAATGAAAATGCTTTACAACCATGCAGCAAAATGACATTTTCTCCAAAGAAAAGCATGCCTTTCCATATTTTCCATAAGTATTGTGTTTTGACAACAGTGTAAAAGAACCACAATAACGATGAACTAAACTCCTATTAGGGATGCTGCTATTGAATTTACATGATGGATACATTCCAATTTCATGCATCACAGTTGAGAATTTAGGTACAATCAAATTATTTGCCCAGCTTTGAGTGTGTATAGCTTCAAAGGTAGGACATACAAAAATTAGGGGGATTAGAAGACTGAAATTTCTATGAAAGCTTCCTACCCTTTTTTTTTCTGCTACCCTTTACTTTTATGAACTTAAAAGTAAAAAGAAAGAAAAGGAAGAAAATATATACTAGCTAGTAAATGATGATGACAATTTTTACAGGTCCACCAGGGCTACAAGGATCATGCAAATTTCCCAAGAAGCTGCAGAGTTCATATGTATCACCTCTGCCTCAGTTTTGAACTCTCCAGCCAAAAGCACTTAGGCATGACACTGTACATCTACAGTTTCAGAGGACACATGAATTCTCAGAAGTCCACAGATGTAGAAACTGAAGAACTAAAAGAATATGTGCATTTAACTTTTGAATTTGAGTGCAAAGGATTACACATCCATCCCTAGAGGATGGCCTAAGTATTACTTAGCACTTTACAGCTCCAAATTTCCTTTGACCAGTTGAATACTAACTGTTCAGAGAATAGAAGCAATGCTTCGAACAGGCTCTTCTGTAGACCTTTCTTCCCGTTTCCAAAGTCAGAGAGCTTTTCAAGATCTCCATAATATTGCCAAGGTAGGATCCCCAGTCACCTCAGTCAATTTCTTTCTGATATCTGTGATCACTTACACTATCTGAGAGTCAATATCTGTGATCACTTACACTATATGTACCGATGGAGAAGACACGAGGAAAACAAAAGACATCAAGACAATGTCTGCTAGGTCATTGGTGCGGGTAGGGAATCATTCTCCATTAAAAGTTTGCCAACTTGCCATTGACCTACCAGCATGACAGTTACTCAGGAATATGTACAACTGTTTGTAAGGTGCTTTCATTGAATGAGCCAGGAGCATAAACCATCTTTATGAAACCAAACACGGGTTTGTTAACACATCATAATCTGACAATGCCTTTCCTTGGACCCTTTTGTTTTCTGATGCCCCTATCCTTTGAAGGATAGAACACTGCACTGCCTACTGTCAGGGTGCTGCGGTTCTCCACCAAGATTATGGGAACCATGGGACAATTTTGTCAGCATAGTCAGCATATCACTTAGGTGTATCACAGTAAAAGGCATCTGACTTCCCTTGAGTTCCTATATCAAGAACAGGAAGGGACAAGGATGTCAACCATTTTGGAACTTGAAAAATAGAGCCACCACCCACCTGCTCTAAGAAGATGACAGCATAGTAAAACACACACACACACGCACACACACACACATACACACACACGATTCCCCATAGTGAGGGGGCGCTTCCTTTCTTAAAAATGTGATTTCCTTCTCCAGAGAAAGACTGCAATATTTCTGTTGCAATTTCTAATTTGCACTTATTTTCCTGGAGTCTTCGACATTAGCACCTTGTTTGTACAGGCCTTAAGATGCACAAAGTGGGTAAACTCGGAGGGGGCTGATGGGAATGCCAGAAAACTCTACAGAAGATGGCCCAGGTCGTTCTTTTCTACAAAAGGATGGGCTTCTGGCCTCTGCAGGGGCCTCCCGTGCCCAAGGAGCCACTGCCCTCACCCTCCTCCTCGGCCTCGACCGTGGTATCGGTCTCAGCCACTTCGCCTTCGTTCTCAGCCTCCTCGTCCGGCTCGCTCTCGCCGTCGCCCTCGCGGGCCACGCCGGGTTCGTGGACGCCGCCGGTGACATTCGATGCCTGCGAGGCCTGCAGGCCCACCAGGATCAGCCATCCGATGGCCAGCAGCCCAGCGGGGCAGCCTGCGCCCCTGGCGCGCATGCTTCTCGGCCTCACGGCCGCCCGGCCAACGCACAGTCGCAGCCCCGGCTCTGGAGGAGAGGCGCTTCGAACAGTGGCCAGAAGGCGCTGCGCTGCTGCGAACCCCGCCGTGTCTGGCAACCATTGAGGCGTCACCGCGCGCGCATCGTCGTCACCCCGTTCGAAGGCCGGACTTCAAGGGCCAGGGCTGGGGAGGAGAACTCCTGTGGGCCGGAGGGGGTGGGGGAGGACAAGGGCGGGGCTTCCGGTGCCCTTCCCGGCCCGCCCTCACTTCCTGAGCGAGCCTGTTGGAAGGTCCCCCTTGCCCTCTTGGCTGAAGCCACCTGGACCAGATGACAGTCACTTGCTTGGGTTAAGTGTTTTGTTAATCTCCTGGCGTGCCGATGATCTTGAACGTCGTGCCTCCTTTCCTCCAAGACATCACTTTTTGTGTTTGTTTTTTGTTTTGTTTTTTTTTGTTTTTTTTTTTTTTTGTCATGTTTTCTATTTCCTAGGCTTAGGTATTGAGAACTAGATTATGTGCACACTTAGTGGGTCTTGGTTCTGAAATTCCCTATCCTTAACATCTGACTTGGATTTTTAGTCTCTTTTTAGTCTTTTTTTAAGTATGTTGCATTGGGCTGGATTTACAGCTGCAGGTGAGGTGAAACCAGTCTGCACGCAGAGTGTGCAGGGAAGCTGTTGCTGAGAGTTGTGTGAATGGGCACTATCATGCGTTTACATTTTATACTGTCTACTTTGTCAGCTCCAAAGAAGGAAAACAGGTTAAATTGTCAACTTTATGCTCCGTTGTATTATTAGACCCCTAATGGGATGTAAGATTCAACTTTGAAGGAGATTTAAAAATCCTGATTTTTAAGACTTTTTAACTTGTCTCCTCCAAGTTTGATTGCAAACCTTATCTTCAGATGGCTGCCCAAGAGGTCATCGATCAGGCCTCCAGTAGGTTACTCTCACAAATGCTCCACAGATCCCTATACTGATTTAAATTAAGAATCCCTTTTGCTAGATAAGATTTTTCCCTAAAATTGACTCAGACTAGAAGCCAAACTAATACCTTAGAATTTCTACTTGATTCAGTAGAAAATCTTAGAGTTTATAATTTCCCACCACCTCATTCAGTATCAATGTGCACTTTTATGTCACAGGAAGGAAGAGGGATGTTCAATTGCATTTCTTATATCGGTGATATTTTCTCTGGTCTTTAATTCATATTTCTTTTTGGGAATAGAATCAGGGATTTTTTTTTTTTTTTTTTACTCAGAAAGAGACAAGTAATTATTATATTCTGAGTCACTTGTTATTGGGCCAGGAGATTAAGAACTGGTCAGACTGTCAAACTCAAGACCATCCAGGAAAGCTGGGTCTCACAAGCAGAACTCTGAAAGGCAGAGTGATTCCTGTGATCCCAAGACATATTTAGGATGGTGACTACGAACTGAAAGTTAATTGACAAAAATTAGGGTTGCTGTGTGTCTTAGTTAGGGATTATTTTGAAGACACACCATGACCACTGCAACTCTTCTAAAGGAAAATGCTTAATTAGGGCTGGCTTACGAGTAAGAGGTTTAGTCCGTTGTCATGCAGGCAGATGTGCTAGAGAGGTAGCTGAGAGTTCTGTATCTAGATCCACGGGAAGCAGGACAAGACAGTGAGCCACTAGGCCTTGCTTGAGCTTCTGAAATTTCAAAGCATACGCTTCATTGACATGTTTCCTCCAAAAAGGCCATATCTATCCCAGCAAGTCCATATCTACCCCAACAAGGCCATATCTACCCCAACAAGGCCATATCTACCCCAACAAGGCCATATCTACCCCAACAAGGCCATAGCTCTTGGTTGGGTTCTTTTTATTAATTATTTTATTTATTCACATTCTAAATGACGTCCCCTGTTCCTGTCCCCCCTCAAAGAGTTCTTCCACCATGAGAGGGTGCTCCACTGTGTATCCCCCCACCCTGGGGCAACAAGTGTCTATAGGATTAGTCACATCCTCTCCCACTGAGGCCAGACAAGGCTGCCCTCTACTACATATGTGCTGGGGGTCTAGGACCAGCCCATATATACTCTTTGGTTGGTGGTTCAGTCTCTGGGAGCTCCCAGGGGTCCAGACCCTGTTGTTCTTCCTATTGAGTTGCCATCCCCTTCAGTTCCTTCAATGCATGTTCACCTAACTCCTCCACAGGAGTTGCTGACCTCAGTCCACTGGTTGGCTATAGGTATCTGCATCTATCTCAGTCAGCTGAGACAGTTGGTAAGGCCTCTCAGAGGACAGCCATACTAGGCTCCTGTCTGCAAGCACGCCATAGCGTCAGTAATAGTGTCAGGGATTAGTGCCCACCCATGGAATGGATCCCAAATTGGCCAGTCACTGGTCAGCCTAATCTTCAATCTCTGCTCTGTTTTGTCCCTGCATTCCTTTTAGACAAGAACAATTTGGGGTCAAAAGTTTTGTAAGTGGGTTGGTGTCACCATGCCTCCAATAAGGATCGTGTCTTACCACTGGAAGTGGTGTGAAGGCTCTATATCTCCACCACTGGACATTTTGGCTAAGTTCACCTACACTGAGTCCTGGTAGCTTCCACCATCCAAGGTCTCTGGGACTTCCTAGAGGTTCTCCCCACTCCTACCCCCACCCTGAAGCCGTCTATTCAGTCTCCTGAATCTCTGTGCCTCTCTCCTGTCTCATCTTCCTATACCTGATACTGTCCCTCCATTCCTTTCCTCCTCCCCTCTCCCATCAAGGTCCCTCCCTTCCTCTGCCTCCCATCATTATTTTGTTCCCCCTTCTCAGTGGGATTTAAGAATCTTCACTTGGGCCTTCCTTCTTGTCTTATTTAACTTCACACAGTCTGTTGGGTGAATCATGGCTATTCTGTACTTTTTGGTTAATATCCACTTATCAGTGAATACAAACCATGTATGTCCACTGGGTCTGGATTGTTTCACTCAGGATCATATTTTTTAGTTTGCCTCCAAAATTCATGATGTCCTTGTTTTTAATACGTGAATAGTATTCCATTGTGTAAAGAACCACAATTTCTGTATCCATTCTTCAGTTGAGGGACATCTGGGTTGCTTCCAGTTTCTAGCTATTACAAATAAGGCTGCTATGAACGTAGTACAGCACATGTCCTTGTGATATAGTGGAGCATCTGTTGGGTATATTCAATCCCAGGAGTGGTATAGCTGCATCTTCAGGTAGAACAATTTGCAATTTTCTGAAGCTCTGCCAGATTGATTTCCAAGGTGGTTGTACCAGTTTGCAATCCCACCAGCAATGGAGGAGTATTCCTCTATCTCTACATCCTTATCAGCATTTGCTCTCACCCGAGTTTTGATCTTAGCAGTTCTAATTGGCGTAAGGTGGAATCTCAGGTTCATTTTGATTTACATTTCCCTGATGACTAAGGATGTTGAAAATTTCTTTAACTGCTTCTCAGCCATTCAAGATTCCCCAGTTGAGAATTCTTTGTTTTGTTCAATTTTGTACCCCATTTTAAATTGGGTTATTTGTTTTTTCAAAGTCTAATTTCTTGAGTTCTTTGTGTGTTTTGGATATTGGCCTCTATCTATTAGATATAGGGTTAATAAAGATCTTTTTTCCAGTCTATAGGTTGCTGTTTTGTGTTATTATGTCCTTTGTCTTACAGAAGATTTTCAGTTCCATGAGGTCCTATTTGTCAATTGTTGATCTTAAAGCTTGAGCCATTGGTGATCTGTTCAAGAAAATTTCCCCTGTGGCAATGTGTTCAAGGCTCTTTCTAATTTTCTCTTCTATTAGATTCAGTGTATCTGGTTTTATGTGGTGGTCATTGATCCACTTGGACCTGAACATTGTACAAGGAGATAAAAATGGATCAATTTGCATTCTTCTACATGTAGACAGCCAGTTAGAGCAGCAACATTTGTCGAATATGCTTTATTTTTTCCACTATATGGATTTAGCTTCTTTGTTGAAGATCAAGTGTCCATAGGTGTGTGGGTTTTTATCTGGGTCTTCAATTCAATTCCATTGATTGGCCTGTCAGTCTCTTTCCCAATATTATGCAGTTTTTAGTAACTATTCTCTGTAATACAGCTTGAGGTCAAAGATGGTGATTCCCTCAGAAGTTCTTTTATTGCTGAGAATTGTGAATATCCTGGGTTTATTGCTATTCCATATGAATTTGAGAATTGATCTTTCCATGACTATGAAGAATTGAGTTGGAATTTTGATGAGAGTTGCATTGAATCTATATACTGCTTTTGTTCAGATGACCATTTTTACTCTATTAATCCTGTCAATCCATGAGCATGGGAGATCTTTCCATCTTCTGAGGTCTTCTTTGACTTCTTTCTTCAGGGACTTGAAGTTCTTGTACAAATCTTTCACTTGCTTGATTAGAATTACAGCAAGGTGTTTCATATTATTCGTGACTATTGTGAAGGGTATTATTTCTTTAATTTCTTTCTTGGCCTATTTATCCTTTGTAAAGAGGAAGGCTATTTATTTGTTTAAGTTAATTTTATATCCAGCCACTTTGCTAAAGTTGTTTTTCAGCTGTAGGAGTGCTCTGGTAGAATTTTGGGTCGCTTATGTATACTATCATATCATCTGCAAATAGTGATGCTTTGACTTCCTCTTTTCCAATTTGTATCCCTTTGACCTACTTTTGTTGTCTAGTTGTTTTAGTTATAACTTCTAGTACTATATTGAATAAATAGGGAGAGTCTGGACAGCATTGTCCCTGATTCAAGTTTCTCTCCATTTAATTTTATGTTGGATATTGGTTGGCTGTATATTGCTTTTATTATGTTTAAGTATTTGCCTTGAATTCCTGATCTCTTTTTCAAGGATTCTAACAGGAAGGGTTGTTGAATTTTGTCAAAGGCATTTTCAGCATCTAGTGAGATGATTATGTGGGTTTTTTCTTTGTGTTTGTTTAAAGAGTGGAATATGTTGGTGGATTTCCATATATTGAACTATCTGTCCACCACTCTAATGAAGCCTAATTGATCATGGCGAATGATAATTCTCATGTGTTCTTGGGTTCCATTTGTGTGAATTTTATTGAGTATTTTTGCATTGATATTCATAAGCAAAATTGATATGAAATTCTCTTTATTTGTTGAGTCTTTGTGTGGTTTAGGTATAAGAGTAACTGTGGCTTCATAGAATGGATTAGGCAATGTTTGTTCTGTTTCTATTTTGTGGAATAGTTTGAAGAGTATTGGTATTAAGTTTTCTTTGAAGCTCTGATAGAATTCTGTCTGCACTAAAGCCAGCTGACCCTAGGACTTTTTTGGTGGGAGATTTTTAATGACTGCTCTTATTTCCTTATGAATTTACCTGATCTTGACTTAACTTTGGTATATGGTATCTGTCTAGAGAACCATCCATTTCATCCAGGTTTTCTAGTTTTCTTGAGTATAGGCTTTTGTAGTAGGTTCCGATTATTTTTTAATTTCCTCAGTTTCTATTGTTATGTCTCCCTTTTTTTTCTGATTTTGTTAATTTGGATACTGTCTCTGTGCCCTTTAGTTAGTTTGGCTAAGGATTTGTCTATCTTGCTAATTTTCTCTAAGAACCAGCTCTTGGTTTTCTTGATTCTTTGTATCATTCTCATTTCTAATTGGTTGATTTGAGCCCTGAGTTTGATTATTTCCTGCTATCTACTCCTCTTAAGTGTGGTTGTTTCTATTTGTTCTAGAGCTTTCAGGTGTGCTGTTAATTTGCTAGTGTAGGATATCCTCATTTTCTTTATGAAGGCACTTAGTGCTGTGAATTTTCCTCTTAGCACTGCTTATTGTATCCCATATGTTTGAGTATGTTGTACCTTCGTTTTCATTAAATTCTAGAATTTTTAAAAATTTCTTTTCATCTCTCTTCCCCAGTAAAGTTATCATTGAGTAGAGAGGTGTTAAGTTCCATGAGTATGTGAGCTTCTGTTGCTTTTGTTGTTATTGAAGTCCAGCCTTAGTCCATCATGATTTGATAGAATGTATTAATTATTTCAATACTCTTGTATCTGTTGAGACTTGTTTTGTTTGTGACTATATGCAATATTTTATAGAAGGTACCATGAGGTGCTGAGAAGGTACATTCTTTTGTTTTAGGGTGGAATGTTCTGTAGAGATCTGTTAAATCCATTTGGTTCATAACTTTTGTTAGTTCCACTGTGTCTCTGTTCAGTTTCTGTTTCCATGATCTGTCTATTGGTGAGAATAGGATATTGAAGTCTCCCACTATTATTGTGTGAAGTTCAATGTATGTCTTGAGTGCCCTTACATTTGGGGCATAGATGTTCAGAATTGAGACATCTACTTGGCGGATTTTTCCTTTAATAGAGTATGAAGTGTTCTTCCCCATCTCTTTTGATAACTTTGGTTGAAAATATATTTTATTGGGTATTAGAATGGTTACTCAAGCTTGTTTCTTGGGACTATTTGCTTGGAAAACTTTTTCCAGTCTTTTACTCTAAGGTAGTGTCTGTCTTTGTCACGGAGGTGTGTTTCTTGTATGTAGCAAAATGCTGGATCCTGTTTACATATCCAATCAGTCAGCCTACATCTTTTTATTGAAGAACTGAGTCCATTGATGTTGAGAGATATTAAAGACCAATGATTGTTGATTCCTGCAAGTTTTGTTGTTGGAGGTGGTATTATGTTTGTGTGATTCTCTTATTTTGAGTTTGTTGTGAGATGATTAATTTCTTGTGTCTTTGTGGATATAGTTACCCTTCTTGTGTTTGAGTATTCCTTCCAGTGTCTGCTATAGGTCTGGATTAGTAGAAAGATAATGTATAAATGTAGTTTTGCCATGGAATATCTTGTTTCTCCATCTGTGGTGATTGTGTTTTGCTTGATATAGTAGTCTGGGCTGGCCTCTGTGGTCTTTTTGGGTCTACAAGACATCTGTCCAGGATCTTCTGGCTCTTAGAGTCTCTGTTGAGATGTCACGTGTAATTCTGATAGCTCTGCCTTTATATGTTACTTGGCCTTTTCCCCTTACAGGTTTTATTATTCTTTCTTTGCTCTGTACATTTCTCGTTTTGACTGTTATGTGGCAGGAGGATTTTCTTTTCTGGTCCATATATTCTGTGTTCTGTAGGCTTTTTTCATGTTTATAGCCGTCTGTTTCTTTCTGTTAGGAAAGTGTTCTTTGATGTTATTGAAGATGTTTTCTGGCCCTTCAAACTGGGAATCTTTACCCTCTTCTATGCCTATTATTCTTATGTTTGGTCTTCTCATTGTGTCCTAAATTTCCTGGATGTTTTGGGTTAGGAATTTTTTATACTTGGCATTTTCATTGACCAATGTTATAACTAATATCTTCTTTGGTATCTTTTATGCCTGAAATTTTCTCTTTCATTTCTTTATTCTGTTGGTAATGCTTGTGTTTGTAGTTCCTGTTCTCTTTCCTAGGTCCATCTCCAGAGTTGTCTCCATTTGTGATTTCTTTATTGTTTGTATTTCCATTTTTATGTCTTGGACCTAAAAATGTTTTGTTCATTTCCTTTATCTGTTTTATTGTATTTTCCTGTATTTCTTTGAGAGATTCATTTCTTTTCTTTTTAAGGGCTTTTACCTGTTTGACTGTATTTTCCTATATTTTTAAAAGGAAATTATTTATAACCTCTTTAAGGCATCTTCATGAGATGGTATTTAATGTCAGAATCTTGCTCTTTAGGTATGTTAGGGTATCCAGGGATTACTATAACAGGAGAGTTGCATGCTGATGGTGCCAAATTGTATTGGCTTCTGTTGATTATGTTATTGAGCTTGCCTTTTACCGTCTGGTTGTCTCTGTTGTTAACTGGACTGGGTGTCCTGGATTGGAGCAGGCCTTCCTGGAGGCAGGTGGAGCTGTGTGTCCTGGGTTAGAGCAGTCTTCATGGGAGGCAGGCAAGCTGTGTGTCTGGTTAGAGCAGTCCTCCTGTGTCCCTAGTTAGAGCAGTCTTCATGAGAGACAAGCAGGGCTGTGGGATAGGGTGAGGGCATGCTGATCTGCCATGGGTACAGGTGGAAGTAGAGATCGGAAGGGCAATGGGGCTCCAGCTACCATAGTGTTTTAAATTTGGTTCCAATTTTGGTTGTATCTAGTAAGTGTTGTGTTAGAGCATGTTGTTGTTACTAGAGTTTTGAAAAGTTACAGAGATAGTAATGATTTGATGTTCACTATTTAAATTCCTGTAGCATGGGATGAAAAGTCACATGCTACAAGGTGCTTGTACAACAAAGTGTGAACTGAATTTTGTAACATTTGTAGTTCCAGTCTAGGGAGACTAATAGCAAGACAGTAGTAATAGATCCTTTCATGGCCACTTGTTTATAACAAAAGTACAAATTTTTATTTGATTTTTCTTTCTGACAACAGTTTGAAAAGCCAAAAAGCTTCTAAACTGGCTAGTATTAAAGTTAACCATTGTCATGGCATCTCTGAGATTGTTTTATATAAAGTGAACTATTATAAAGTATTATAGGTCTTGAGAATTTTGTGCAGGATGTCTCAGTAAGAGACTTTAAAATGTTCTTGAAAAATAACCCTTGTTTCATGGCTAAATGAGATAATCAATGTTTTTTCTTTTACTGATATTGAGAAGAAAATTTTTAAAAATGTAGTACTTTTAAAAAAAAGTCTATTGCACCGTGACAGGCAAATTGTTGAGTGTTTCACAATCAATTTTAGTACTTCTTTTCCTCAAGATACTAATCTTTTGAAGCAGAGGTCTCATACACCCCAAATTCAAGGAAATGTTAATAACCTAGTACATAATAAACAGCTACAAAGGGAACCCAAACAGACCTAAAAATGACTCTGAAAGATATTAAAATTGCATCTACAATAGCAACTATATTATGTTATTTGTATAACATTCTTGTAGAGTAAAAGGCATAACTATTCTCAAGAGTAGTAAGCTTACACACTCTCACACAAGAAGCTTTCTGTCTTGTTTTATTTGTTTCCTTATAGCAATGAGATTGAACTAGTACTAGGAATGGAATCTATAGCCTTGGGATTGCTAGGCAAGAACTCTACCCCATGTTAGGTACCCAGCCTTGAAATGTATACACTACTTAAGTGAAGCTACCCCTATGTAAAGGATAGGTTTTAGCCAGAGATCCTGGAAGTGTTGACTCTGCTCTGGCCTGTGGACATCAGAGAGCAGTCATTCTAATGTCATCCCTAGGTTAGACCTAGTTGAAGACCAAGGCTGGGCATGGGGCCTACCCTTCTGAGTAGTTTGTTTACCTAGTGAGACTCCCTTGGACAAAACTAAAATTTCACTCGAATATAGTTACAAATTGAAATAGTTTCTTTGTTAGAGATGGAGAGTGTGTCCAGTTCTCCTTTCAGCTCTAGGATCCCATCAGACACAAATTTAGGCAGGCCATGTGGATGCTACCTCAGCCTACCTGAGTTGGTGTTTTGGTCCTGTTGTGTTTAGAATTTTATCCTAGAATTGTTCCTGTCTAAAAGAAATATGGGGACAAAGTGTGGAGCAGAGACTGAAGGAAAGGTCATCCAGAGACTGCACCACTTGGGCATCCATCCCGTATATAGATACCAAAGTCAGACACTGTGTCAGGTGTCAAGAAGAGCTTGCTGACAGAAGCCTGATATAGCTGTATCCTGAGAGGCTCTGCCAGAACTTTACAAATAAAGATGTGGATTCTCACAGCCAACTATTGGACTGAGCACAGGGACCCCAATGGAAGAGTTAGGGAAAGGACTGAAGGAGCTGAAGGGGTTTGCAACCCCATAGGAAGAACAACAATATCAATCACCAGACTCCCCCCCCCCTGCAAGAGCTCCCAGGGACTAAACGACCAACCAAAGAGTACACATGGAGAGACCCATGACTCCAGCCACATATGTAGCAGAGGATGGCCTTATCTGGCATCAATGGGAGGAGATGCCCTTGGTCCTGTGAAGGCTTAATGGTCCAGTGTAGGGGAATGCCAGGATGGTGAGGAGGGAGTGGATGAGTGGGTGGGGGAGCACCCTCATAAAAGCATAGGGATGGGGGATGGGATAAGGAGTTTGCAGAGGGGAAACCAGGAAAGGGGATAACATTTGAAATGTAACTAAATAAAATATTCAATTAAAACTATTCTTAATGAAAAAATAAAAGAAGACTGTGTTCCCACGGTGTCCTCCACCCCCTCTAGCTCTTGCATTCTTTCTGCCTCCTCTTCCATGGGGTTCTCTGAGCCCTGGGTGGAGGAATTTGATGGAGACATCCTACTTAGCACTGAGTATTCTAAGGTATCTCATTCTCTAGATGTTGTTTAGCTGTGGATCTCTGTATTTGTTCACATCTACTGTAGGAAGACATTTCTCTGATGTTGGCTGAACAAGGCTCTAATCTATGAGTAGAAGAAAGTCATGAGGAGTCATTGCTATGTTCACTTAGTAGATCAGTAGTATTTGGTTTTACCCTAGGTCCCACCACTGCACTAGTGTATCTTGTAGGTAGGGCACTGTTGTAGGTTGAAGGCTTCGTGGCTAGTTTGGTGTTTATGTTTCTCCTTTGGTAGTGTGCTGAATACCTTTTAGTACCAAAAACATGATCCAGTAGGGATGAAGGCTCTATTTAGGCACAAGCTTGAGTTCTCCATGTTCAAGAATTACGTAGGCATTGTCTGCAGCAATAAAGCCTTGCCATATGTTTCACAACCACAGATGCCAGCCCAAACTATAATACCCAGAAAATTTTTCAGTCATAATGGATGGAGAAAAAAAAAGACATTTCATGATAAAACCATATTCAATCAATTATCTGTCTACAGGAAGGCAGAAATGGAAACTTTTAGAATAAAGAGATTAACCATGTCCAAGAAATAAATAATCCCAGACAAGCAAGTCAAAAGAGATTGAAAAAATATAAGACATCTCATAACAAAATAACAGTAGCCAATGTACACCACTCATTGGCAACTCTCAACACCAGTGGTCTCAATTGCTCAATAAAAAGATATAGACTAACAGAAGGGATGAGGAAACAGAATCCATCCATCCATCCTTCTGCTGTATCCAACAAACACACCTTCATATCAAAGAAAGACATCACCTCAGAGTGGAGGATGGAAAAAGATATTCCAAGCAGATGGACCTAAGAAGAAAGCCAGTGCAGTGTAGCCATTTTAATATCTGATAAAATAGACTTCAATCAAAAAAATAATCAAAGGAGTAGAGATTGTCTTATTGGTTGATGCATGAAGGAAAGGTCCAGCCTGCTGAAGGTGAGGTCATCCCTATCAGGCTACCCTGGGCTATGTAAGACTGGCTAGTCAGCATCCTGTCATCGAGCTAATAAGCAGCATTTCTTTTTTTTTTTTTTCTTTTCTTTTTTTTTTTTTTCTGTCTTAATAGTTTACTAATCCTGTCAGTTAAAAATAGTGATGTAGTGAGAAGTAACAGCCAGGGTTTAATATGAGGAGTGGAGTTTGCTTCAGCCTGAGACATACATTTTAAGTATTTTCCTATTTGATCTGAGCTCGCTGTAGCAAACCGATGCCAATACTAATTATTTTCTTCCATACATCAGCTCAATGTCTGCCTGGTAGTGTGTTTTAAGCTCTTTACGTTTCAACTTGAAGGCATCCGTCACCAGACCAGTTTCCGGAGTCCATGAGTCAGGGCTCAAACGAATTTTCAGTGGAATTTCAAACTTTTCCAGACTTGCTGAAATAGCAGCTTCAGAGAGCACTTTGAGGACTTCATTTTCCATCTCACTGCTGTTACACAGCTCTTCCCAAGTGCCTTTAAATCCTTTTGTTCTAGCTAGCTCGGTAAGTTCCTTTTGATTTGGCACAACAAACCCAATTATGGTAACTGTTTGCATACGCGCAAATGTTATCTATCAGTGGGAGGTTCTTCAAAGCTGCCTCTACTTTCCCAAGAGAAACATACTCTCCTGCCTGTAGTTTCACAAGGTCCTTTTTACCATCAATGATCTTCAGACAGCCGTCAAGGTCAAATTCTCCAATGTCTCCAGTGCACAGCCACCGCTGTCCATTTTCATCTTCAAAGAAATCCGTCTTTGTTTTTGCCTCATTTTTGTAGTACCCCATTGTCACATTTTGGCCACCAATTAAGAATTTCACCTCTGGGATGTGGTTTGTCCGTATTAAAATAGCCACCTTCCTCCCAGTTCTTCAATTTGATTTCACAGCAAACTAATGGTGCCCCCACTCTGCCGGTATTGTAGTCCCACGCTTCTGTAATCGTTCCAGCCCCAGTAGATTCTGTGAGTCCATATCCCTGACCAACAGGGCAACAGAAACAGATATTCATGAATCGCTGTGTCGTTGCAGAGAGTGGAGCACCACTACACAATAAAAGGCGAATATTTCCACCCAGCAGCCTTCGGACATTCCGGAAAACAAAGCAGTCACATAGTGGAGTACTACACCCTTTTGAGATCTGCTCCATCTTATAATTATATGCCAAAACAAACAAGTTTCGTTGAAAAGCACTCATTTCATTCACTTTATTCATGACATTTTTATAGATCCGATCCATGATTTCCGGAGCAGCTGCCATCAGTGTTGGCTTCAACACGGATGTGTCTCCTTTGCTTCCTTTTTGTATTTTTGAAGACTGATCTGCTAATGTCTGTGGTGAAGAGTAGCCGATTTGGCACCCATGAGAAAGACACACAAGCTCAGTGCTTAATTCTAGAACATGTGCCAGGGGCAAGTATCCAATGTATACATCTTCCTCTCCCAGTCTTGGAATCCTTCTGGCCATCCCCGTTATAGAAGCAATGATGTTGCTGTGTGAGACTCCCTTTGGAATTCCTGTGGACATGATTACTGCACTATCTGAGGGCAGTGGTTTGCTGTGAGCTTTCTTTTTCCACATTGGTCTTCATTCCTAGAGCCTGCACTGCAGCCATGGTGTGTACAATGACGCCCTTGGGGAACTCAGACCAGGTTGGAGGCTTCCCATCAACAGTAATGATATGCCGCAGACGTGGGACCAAAGAGACTATATCCTTCAGCTTTGTCTGCAAGACTTCTTTGCTGGTGATGATGTTGGTCACCTCTGTTTCATTCAGTCCATGGACAATGGCTGGACCTCCCAGAGTGGCGTACAGTGTAACAAGCCTAACAAGTGTAACAAGTGTAACAGACCTGCGCGGCAATCATCCACTCCGCCCAGGTCTCACAGAAGATGGCGATGTTGGCCTTCGGTTTCTGGCCCAACATTTGTAATCCATTTCCAAAGTCAAGGGCTCGAATGAAGACATCTTCATAGGAAAGCCAATTATAGTGCCCTAGAATAACCTTTTAAAAAATTTTTCCATTTGGTTGTATTTCATCTTCCTTATTCAAAATCTCACGTGTTCCCAATAGTCTTTTCTTCTTAAATTTGTTTTTTTGCATACATAAAAACTTTATCAAGTGTATCACAGCCAGGATACAATACTGAAGCCAAGGCATCCACACTGTTGATAGACCTGTATGCAGAGTCTGGTTTGAACTGACAGCCTTTGCTTTGATTTGGTTCGGTTTCTCTTGTTTTGACTCACACAAAAAATAAAATGGGATGTATGTTAAAATAGTATAGAGTGATATTACAAAATGTATGAAATATAAAAGTATGGGGTTGATGGTTTGTTTTAGCTTCGTGGTAGACGGTGTTGAGGATACATGGTTATTCATAAGTGCTCAAAAATAGAATTAACAGATTTCAATGAGAATTTTGTTGTTGTTGTTGTTGTTGAGAGAGTTGCTTGTTTGTTTGTTTTTCTGAGACGGAGTCTATGTAGCCTTGGCTGTCCTGAGCAGCATTTCTTTATGGTTTCAAGTTCCTGCTTGCATTCTTGTCTTAACTTCCTGCGATGATTAAGCTATGACCTAGAAGTATAAGCCAAATAAATCCCCTGCTTCTTTAAGCTATTTTTCATCCATGTATTTTATCACATCCAATAAAGGAAAAACCCGAACACTACCCGTCTGTCTTGTCTTTACCTGAGCCGGCCCTACTTGAATTTTCTTGACATGCCTGCCCGCAGGAAAACTCTTCCTTTATCCTGTTGTGCTCCATCTACCCAAGGTGACACCATGCTCTGAAAAAGAATAAAATTTGAATTTCAGTGCTAGAAACATAAGATAATCAAGGCATGAGTAAAAGACTGACATAAGGTATTAAAAACATATGGGAAAGGAAGAAATTACAAAGGAAAGTGTAACAAAATAGGAAGATCGGATGTCAAAGATGGACTGGGACAAGGAAAGACAGGGAACCAAGGAAATCATCCAGTGTTTTGGTTAAAAAGGCAAAGTCAGAAATGGCATTGGAAGCAGGGCAGCCTGTTGGCACAGGCCTCTAATCATAGGCACTTGAGAGGTTAAAGCAGGTGCAGCACAGCTTCAAAGCGGTCTTGGGTTCCAAAGCAAGTTCAAGGCTACCTTGGGTAACTTATCATGACTCTGGCTCTAAGTAAAAAGGCCAGGGATATATCTCTTTAGTAGGGAACTTGTGTAGCATATGTGATGTTCTGGGTTCAACCTCCAGCACTGAAACAGATTTAAAAGGAGATCTGTAGTGGGAAGCTTATGGTGACAGAACTGTTAGAACATGGGACTGCATTTTTGGGCCATACCCCAGAGCTACATCAAGCTACATCTCCCTGCAGTTCTCCCTGGGACAGGGAGTTAAGGGTTATTGTTTCTGGCCCCTCCATGCTCCCTGTCATATATGCTACATTGAACTGAATCGAGTGCTGTAAAACTTCATGCTCTTCAAAGGTTACAAAAATCTGATCTTTTCTTTGAGGTATTGGTCTGGAGTCTCCTCAGGGGGCATTTGCTCAAGGAGGTGATCTGAAGCCTGCTTTTGGAAGAGGTTTCTCGGTCCTCCTCTACTCTCTCTCTCACAATTCCTCTTTTCTCTCCTTTCTCCGCCTCCCTGTCTCTCCTCTTTCTTCCCTCCCCCTCCTCTTGGTCTGTTTTGTTGGCTGTGTTAACCGTGTATGGTGGCCTGGTTTCTATTGGTTGCTGTGTACTGGAGGAATTTCCTGGCAGGAACTATAGAAAGTCCCTTGGAGTTCTTGAATGCAGCAGTCACCACCATTTATCCTCCAGTCTGTCATGTGTTCAGTGGCTCCCCTGCCCCATGACAAAGACCCTTCTCTATAAAGGCGAATTGAAGGCAAACAGAGTTTGCCAGGTTTTAAGTGACAAGTAACACACAAAGGATGTTCTTTCCATTTCAATAAGAAGCATTGAAAAAATCCACTGAAAATTAAATAATATTCTAGAGGAACATGGGCATCTTTTGTGACAGAAATAAGTATGAAATTATGAACAGTTTTGATAGAATGCACATAAGACTCTTAAATTCTTTTCTTGACAGGACTGTGGAAGCTACACTTTCTAAGGCTGAATAAAGTGCCCTCTCTGGGGTTATTCTCCCTCACTTAATGACGTATGCCAGGACTGATTCAGAGTTACATAACTGCTGCAGACACTGAGTCTCCTGCCTACGTGACTCCACCTTTCAGTTCTTTCCCTCTGTGTCCACATTAAGAGCAAGTGCTCTTGTGGGCCTTGTTGCTGAGGAACTACCGACAGCTCCCTGCCAGCTGTAGTGTGCTTTCACCCATGCCAAACTCAACTCAAGAGCACCCCTGATTTCACCCACCCCACAGGAGATGTGCCTTCACACCATTTTTCTAAATGTGGACTCCCTGGTGAAAGCCTGAATTGTCTTAATTTCTGAACTCAAAAGTACCCTCAAAGGCTGTAGTTTCTTTGTAGAATTCCTTCTAATTGTATTCCCTGGCACCACCAGAGCACACAGCTCTTATGGCTCCAGATATGTATTACAATATCACACACTATAGAAAAGTCTGCCATATGTGTGTGTGTGTGTGTGTGTGTGTGT
>JADRCD010173060.1:0-14918 GCA_019843815.1 Montemys delectorum | reverse complement strand
TTTTTTTTTTTTTTTTTTTTTTGAGGGGAAACTGGGAAAGGAGAAATCATATATGACATGTAAATAAAGAAAATATCTAATTAAAAAAAAAGAATACTGACCTGTAATCCAATAGGGTAGGTTTTACTTTCCATGTAGAGCAAAAATTCTGTGTAAGGGTCCTGATTTTGTAACAGGGAGTCTGGACAACATTCCTTTTAAGTAAGGATGCTATACATTTATGTCCTGCAATATTCTTTTCCCATTTCTAGCACAATGTGTAAAATTCATTCCTAAAAAATTAAATATTGAAAGATTTTTCAGAGCAATTCTGACTTTAGTGACTGTTTACCTCACTGCTATTTTAAGTTTACAAAGGGTTACTGCTGCTGTGATGGAACACCAAGACCAAAAGCAACTTGTCAACAGTGTATTTCACATAAGCCTCAGAAGGATCTCCATTCACATAGGAACCCAGAGGTAGGAGTTAATGCAGAGGCCATAGAGGGATGCTGCTTACTGACTTCCTCTTCGGGTCTTTCTTTCTTTTTTAAAAAAAATGTTTATTGGTTATTTTGTTTATTTATATTTCAAATGTTATGCCCTTTCCCAGTTTCCTCTCCAAGAACCCCCCCCCCTCTGCTTCCACTCCTCCTCCCCCTGCCTCCACAAGGGTTATCCCTACAGACATGCCCACTCCTGCACCACTGGCCTAGCATTCCCCTACACTGGGGCATCAAGCCTTCACAGGACCAAGGGCCTCACCTCCCTTTGATGCCAGACAAGGGATTCTTCTGCTACATATGCAAATGGAGCCATGGCTCCCTCCATGTGTATTCTTTGGTTGCTGGTTTAGTCACTGGGAGCTCTGGGGGATCTGGTTGGTTGATATTATTGTTTTTCCTATGGGGTTGCAAACCTCTTCATCTCCTTCAGTCCTTCAGTCCACTGGAGTCTCTGTGCTCAGTCTGATGATTGGTGGCAAGGATCCACATCTGTATTGATAAGGCTCTGGCTGAGCCGCTCAGGAGACATCCATACCAGGCTCCTGTCAACAAGCACTTTTTGGCATCAGCAGTAGTTTCTGGGTTTGGTTGCTGCATAAGGGATGGAGTAGCCAACAAAGTCCCAGATGCCAGGAAAGCAAGAGGCTTCCAAGACCCAAAGGGGATGACATTAGCTGTAATAACCAACAAAGAGGAGAGAGACTCTATAGAGACCATATCCAGAGGTTAGACACGGCCCTTGTTTGAGGGATGGGACCACCCACTGTTCTCATCATTTTAATCCCGAATTACTCCTGTCTAAAGGAAATACGGGGACAAAGAGTGGAGTAGAGACTGAAGGAAAAGCCATCTTCAGGTCTTTCTTATCTTCCTTTCTCATAACATTCACAACCACCTGTTCATAGGTATCTCCTCCTACAATGGTTTGGGATCTTCCACAACAATCACTAATTATGAAAATTCCCAACAGACTTTTCTGCCTACAGCTTGATCTGATAGCAGTATTTCCTCACTTGGGGTTCCCACCTCTATGATGACTCTAGCTTTTGTTGAGTTGGCATAAAACTAGCCAACAGAAATACATTGCTGCTTTATAATCCTTTAAAATTTTCTGTTACATCCAAGCTAATGCAGTTGATTACTTAAGAAGATGTGTTTTCAACCAGAGCTTTAAGTATTTGATATGAAAACTCCCATGAGGTACTAATATATGGTATTATAAAGGGTATTTCATTTAGTTTTTGGAACCATTATTTTTGAGTTCTTTATTTATCTTTACTAAATAACGTGTTAACTAAATAACATGAAAGAACAATTTATTGTACTAGGCCAAAAGGATCTTTGGGTTTTGTAAGTCTACTGGCATGTGTATTTTATATGACAGACATTTTGCAGTATTGGGAATGTATTTTTATTATTTCCCAGACAGGGACTGGATTTTACATTCTTTTCTGAAGTGATCTAGTGTGTTGATCATCTGTGATATTATTATCAATTTCCATGGAATGATAAGATGGTTCTACCAATGTATAAAAATAGCTAAAATTAAGTAAAGCTGTTAAAGAATAAAATTATATCTATTTCAGGAGCACTTCTATTTCTGGGAATTTGTGGATTCAGGGAGCTAAGACCAGAAGAAAATGAATAAAACACTTCACAAAAATGAAAAAGGACTCAAGTACCTATGAAATCCAGTCAATTCTCTCAAATGAAATAAACCCCAAATCAGGAAAATGTGATCAATACAAAAGTTTTCAAAGAGAACCATACTCTAAAATATATGGCTGTAAAACCTGTCACCTCTAGTGATTTTCTGAGCTAGTCTGAGTCCACCTGACACAGCCTTATTTATAGTCTCATAGTCTCCATGTTTTCGAGCATTTCTATGATACTGTGTACTTTTGATATTTCCTCATCTATCACTTTGGGAGGAGATGAACCATTATTGCTAACTTTTCCTTATGTACAAAATTCATATGGTTAAAATAGAAAACATTTCAGGGTGCTTAATTCTTGCTCTCATGAGGCAGAGGTAGGTGGGTCTCTGTGAGTTTGCTATCAGTCTTGATTACATACTGAGTTCCAAGACAGCCAGTACTATAGAGAGAGAGAGAATGTCTTGATAATTGAGAAAGAACATCACTTATTGTATTTTAATTGTGTATACTATAAAGACTGCTCTAAAGATGAATAAAAGTCATGAATAAGATAATGCCTCAAACTTGGCCTCAGTTTATAGTGTTTTTGAAAATAGGTCAAATACCAGGGTTTAGGTTAGCTAACAACCACTTGGACATCAATGTCTTTTTTTTTTTTAACAAAGATATGTTGGAACGCATCTACACCATTCAAGTATAGTCAGTGTCTGCCTTTGAAGCACCACTGTGGAACTGAGCAATTCCAATAAAGCTGAAAATAAATATTATCTTGGGCCCTTATTTTAAAAAAATGTCTTTAGACTCCCAAGTTAATGTATGGCTATTGAATTTTCCAAAGAGAGAATTGAGACATTACATACAGAGACATATACATTATTTTGAGCATCTTGTACTTAAAAGAAGGAAAATATTATGAATTCTTATTTGGTGACAAGGTCACTTAATAGCATATGGACAATATTGATAAGTTCACTTTCCAATTGGCTCTGTCTCAAAATCAATTTTTGTGTGTGATTCTGAGCTTCATAATATTGTTTGTACAACACACTATTGCACTTTACATATGATTCTGTACTGAAAATATCACCCAATTATTGACAAAAGAGTGGCCCTTAAATTATACAGCTTGAAAGAAGATATATTCCAAATTTACAAGGTAGACTTAGCCTTGATGTCTTAGTTAGAGTTTCTATTGTTGCAATGAAACACCATGACTAAAAAAACACACATTTCCATATTGCTGTTCATTATTGAAGGAAGTCAGGACTCAAACTCAAACAGCACAAGATCCTGGGACAGGAGCTAATGCTGATGTTCTCTGGAGGGATGCTGCTGTTTGCTGGATTGCTTCCCATGGTTTGCTCAGCCTGCTTTATTATAGAACTCAGGACCACTAGTCCAGGGATGCCATCACCTGCAATGGCAGGGCTCTCCCTCATTGATCACTAGTTGAGAAAATGCCTTACAGCTGGATCTCATGAAAGCATTTCCTCAACAGAGCCTCCTTTCTCTCTGATGATTCCATCTTGTGTCAAGATGATACACAAAACCAGCCAGTACACTAGGTGAAGAGAATTGTAAAGCAAAATCATTATTCTGCTTCTTGAAGATTATCATAGAAATGGACCCATGAGAGAACACTGATGTATGAAATGTTAAAAAACAAAAAGCTTGAGTGTCTTTTGGGAGCCTTGGTGGTCTCCCTGGGGATAATCTATAAGAAGGATTCTGACTTTTAGCTCTGGAGTTTTTCTTTTTAGTAACCCTGTTTGGAGGAATAGTAACATACAGACATTCTGGATAGTCCCTTTTAACTTCCTTTTTCCCAGATTCCAATGAACAGTCCCAAAACCCTGGTTAGACACATGATCCTGGTTAAACTCACTGGGTGTTTAGGGGGGGGAAAGATGTGATGGTAAAAAAGGAACTTGTAGTATGGAGCAGAGAGAAACAGATGTAGGGGGGAGACTAGAGAAGACAGAGCGTTATAGATATCAGAGTATACTTTATACACACCCAAAATTGTCAATGAAGGAATTCACTAAAAGTTAAAAAAAATATTCTCTGTTTATTTGTTAATGATGACATGTGCTTTAGGGAATATGTAGCTTTATTGAGAACAAAATAACTTGAAAACATTAATGTTGAGAACACAGAAACTAGCAGAAAGCTGTGTTAGAAAAGTCATTGTGGAAACAATTCTCTTCAATATGCTTCTGAATCATAGAATTTTTTACCTCTGAGCACAGAAATTATAGACAAACATGATTTCATACATCCCTTCAGAACTAAGACCAGCACTAAACATTGCTCTAGAGATGCTTGAACTCACCCAACTTAAGTCTGAAAGTAATTATCATATAAATAACTGAGCTATATATTGTCACAAAGCTCTAGGGTATCACTGGGTCATAAAGTTGTAAATAGCTGTGTACTGTCATCCTTAATCTTGAAGGAACTATCATTTAATAAAAACAAAATATTTTACAGTAAGTCTCAAAATCACCTTAGTATAAAACAATGTTCTTTTACAACTCCTGAGGATAATGTATTAAAGATGTTCTTTAACACAGCATCAGAATGCCATTCAATATCAAATTAAATCCAAGACGGACGTGCTCAACTCCTGTTGGTTTGAAACATTGTATTCAATGTTTTTAAGTGTGTCTCTTCTAGAGATGTTACTGATACTTATTCTGTAATTAATGCTGTGTCTCTGAAAGTGGATCTTTCCCTCATATGTTGGCATTGCTTTCAAATCATTCCCTGAAAATTTTTAACTGAAAATTCCAGGTGGTGATACTGGTAGAAAAAGGAAGACACGGAACTAAATTTTGTGCCCACACATGAAAAATTAGAAACAGGAGGCATTAAACTAGGAACAACAGATAGTGGGAACATACAGCTGTTATTTTTATGGTGGACCATTGTTGTGCTTTATTTTGAGAGCCTCTGCTTAACTGGAAACTCATCTGCTCAAAATTGCAAAATCATTACAGAAGATCTAACTTAAAAATACACGTTCCACTGGGCTCAGATTATTAATGTGAAATTAAGGTTTACTTATGTTTTCTTCATATCTATACTACAACACATTGGGAAATGAAAAAAACCAAGGGAAGTCAGAGGAAATGCCTCTCTCTTCTACTCTATCAACCCTGCTCTGGCTGATTCCTTGACGACCTCTAATGAGGGAAGTAATAGCAAATCTGGCTGAGGAGGGAGATGTAGAGGTACCAAGAGCATTTCAGGAACAACAGATGTCTAATGTCACTGGTACAGGGTCAGGATGGAGAGCTAAGATATCTACCGTTTATTCAATCATCAACTCAATAGAGCAACCGACTGATTAAAGCTCACCTTAACATAAAAGTCAGAATCATAGACTATAAAGACTTCAAAACAGAAGCCTCTGAGTGAAGGGTTATAAGGAGCAGTGCCTTTGGGACACACAGAGACAGTGATGATGGAGATAATAGAAGGTAATCTTAACTTGAGGTTTTTCCTAGTTATATCAACAAAATGTTCACTTATAATCAGTGTTACATGTCCTTTTGTATATCTCAAGGATTTTCAAATTTGGTTAAGACAGAGAATATGACATGGTTGTCTAAAGCTTCTGCTATCATCTTACAATGTAGCCAGGGACATTTTGTGATCAACAAGAATAAAAATGAGAGATTTCACATCCCAACTTCATGGGTCAGTTTTTCCTATTTTGCCACATTACAAAGGCCACAGAAACAGAATTTCCTTCTATGACGTCTACTACCAAACCAGGCATCCTATAGTGGAGCAATTACTATCAACTAAATTGTCCTCAGAAAGATTTATAAACCATTAGAAAATTAAAATCTTTTTGAAGAAACAAGTGTACTATCAGACATACAAATATTTCACAAATATGCTGGAAGTAGACACAATCTAGACTATTAAGCCAGTGTTCCATTTAACTTACTTGGATCTGTGAAAACTTGACAGGATTCAGCTTCAACTTATGATGATGTCTGCTATAGTTACCAAATTGTCTATACTTTTATATCTGGCAATTTCAGTGTTGCTAATATAAAATATGGGGAAAAGAATAAGAACAGGAATTTTTATTAGTATAATTCTCTCACTATGTTCTTTAATAGGATACATTTAATTGTCATGGGCCTGGGTCCTCACAAGACAATTTAAAATGCATAGGATTGTCGTAGGCATAGATTTTCAGAAGCACAAAGGATATTTTGAATATTCTAATTTTGTTTTCTTTAGATGAGGTTCTAACAATCACAGCATGAATTTATTGACTTAAAGCCATCCAGATTTAGTAATGATTTCAAGTGGAACATATATGCTAATAAATACACACACACACACACACACACACACACACACACACATACACACACACACACAGACACGCACATCATTATAAGCAATCAAAATAGAAAAGTAAAATGCACATTGGAAAAATAGTCTTCCAGGGGTTCATGAAATATTTAAGGCATACCTAAGCAAGATTCTGTGTCTAATATAGAAGTGCTATAGTTTATTTCTCTGCTTGCAAAATCTTGCTTTCTCTTAACCACCAGCATCACCCTGTGCTTTCTAATTACAATTAAATTCTTAATGCTGCTCCTTATAGATAGGGTAATATTACCACAAACGACTTTTGCCAATTCCCCCATCATTCATTTATAAACTTTCTGTTCTCTGTCCTCCTCCTGTGACTAAATCAAACCTGCAAAGTCCTGCTGCGTGATTCTCCTCCATCTTGTATTGGAAAGCGCTCTTCCCCCTGCAGCCCAACATGCAATTAAAAATCCAAACTGCTAATAAACAGCATGGATTCCTAGGCTGGAAAGCAGGCCATCTGTGCAGCAAACACCTGAGCATGAAGACTGGAGCCTTACACTATTGATTCAAAAGCTGGCTGTAAATGGGAAGCCTGTGGAATATCATCTCACCCAATACACTCAGATGCTAATGAACTCCAGCCCCACTAACTACCTTACAGATGTTACTTCATCGGCTTCTTTTCAGTCTTTCTCCCCTTTATTGTTTTTAAGCTTGGGGTTCCAGATGTGGCAAGCAGAAGTATGGGATGTCCCATGTTACAAACACACTTAAGCTAAACATTTTTTATCGTTTTCCTACAATTTAGGCAGGCGTCTTACCTTTTTATATGCCAAACTACTTATACATAAATGTCTATAATCTCTTTCTCAAAGTAGTCTGGTCTTTCCTATTTGTTAACATAAAATTTTCATACAGTTGAAGAAGAGAGTCCAGCCACTGAACACCCTATAAACATTACCTCAGGAACCGACATGGAAATTTGCCACGTTTATTGCATTGGGTAGGCTGCCAGTGAGCAAACATTTTAAAGAGGTCTGCTACCAAACACTTTATTCCTTGTAACCCATACTGCTCCTAATAACTTCTGCTCTTCCTTTGCAGCAAGAAATGGGTGTGGCTACGTTCCAATAAAGCATCATTTACAAAAACAAGTGTTTGGCTAGATTTGATCTACAGGTTACAGTCTCTGACCAGTATTACAGTTGAATTGGATTTAAATCATGGTCCTATGATATTAATTTTACCTTGCTCAAAAATCAAATCTAACCCATACCTAAATCATCGAAATCTGTCAAAACAAGATTGTTGCAGGGCAGTAGTTCTCAGCCTGTAGGTCATGACCCTTGGGGGTCAAACAACCCTTTCACAGGGGTCGTACATCATATATTCCGTGTATCAGATAGTTACATCATGATTTGTAACAGTAGAAAGTTATAGTTATGAAGTAGCCACCAGTAATTTTATATTTGCGGTCAATACAACACGGGGAACTATATTAAAGGGTCACAGCAGAAGGAAAGTTTAGAACCACCATTCTAGGGAATGGAAATCAAACTTTTCAACATCCAATATCCCTATTGAAGGGATATGAGATTTATATACTATCATTGTGTGCGTAAAGTAATTTGAACTAATTAAATTCAACATAGGGTACTATTACATAGTTCATCCTAAAGAGACATGCTGTCTTTTAGTCAAATTATAAGTTTAAATAAACAGCAGACATGTTTAGAAATAAAACTGGAAATAGGGGGCTGGCAATCCAAAGGTGGAAATTTTAAACAGGAGAAACAAGACTGAAGGAGAAGGGGGAAAGGGCTTGTTGTTACACAAGGGCAGCTGAAAGGCAGCTGAATAACAGGATATGGGTAGAAGGAGAAATAGCGAGGAACCAAGTCCTTTCCATGACTCACTGCTGAGCGGCAGTAGGGATCAGAGCTGTTTCAAAATGGATGCAGGGAAAGAGGATATGGCACACATGAGGAAGGACAAATAGAGCCAAGGACGAAGAAGGAAATAAATGGAGTGGTGTCTAGATCTTTGGCAGGATGGGTGGAAAATAGAAGCAGAGAGATTAGTTGTGTTTATGATCACCCGCCAGCAGCTACTCGTTTACAAAAAGAGGGTTAAGGCCAAGACCATGGGTGTACCTGATGATGACAGAGAAGGCATTTTTACTGTAAGTGTGGTTTGCTGCCCCCAGGGTTTCATTTGCTAGGAAGGATGCAGACACACATTTAAAATCAACCATGCATGTGACAGCCAATGATGTTTTTCCATCGTTGAAACAAAGGCTAAATTTGAGACAGATAAAGAGAGGCAAAAGCAAATTGAGTGGAAAAATTACTTTATTAAGTACGGTTCTTTCTTCCCTTTTGTCAGCTTTCAAGACAGAGTAAGCCTGATACAAGAGTATCTGTGGAGCTGACTGAAATGAAGTAAAGCAGTGACTGTCATTAGATATCCCCATGGCAATAGGAAATAGACTACATACACTAAAGACTGGAAAGAGAGAACCAATGCTGAATTCAAGCTAAATGTGTTCTGAGAACTCAGTGAGGATCTGTTGGAAACCTAAGTGTCAGACCTTGAAAATGACCATTAGTCTCATGTAGGTAGAATTGCAATATTGGTAAGTTAAAATTCTCCCCAAGTACAAATTTAAAAGCCATGGTTGTTTGAATGGAAATGCCACCCACAGGCTCATACGCTTGAACCCTTAGTAGTGTTGGTGGCACTATTTGTGAAAGATTAATGAAGTGAATCTTTGTCAAATGAGGTGTCTCTCTGTCTCTCTCTCTGTGTCTCTCTCTGTCTCTCTCTGTGTGTCTCTGTCTCCTCTGTCTCTGTCTTTGTCTCTTCCTCTCTTTCTGTCTCTCTCTGTCTCTCTCTCTGTCTCTCTCTGTCTCTCTCTCTGTGTCTTTCTCTGTCTCTGTCTCTGTCTCTGTCTCTCTCTCTCTCTCTCTCTCTCTCTCTCTCTCTCTCTCTTTTACAGATAAGGATGTAAGCTCTCAGCTGTTCCTGCAGCCCTGCTTTTGTTTCAACATTATGGGCTCTAACAGTCTGTAACTGTAAGCCCCAAATTAGTTGTTTTCTTTCATAAGTTGCCATGGTCAAAATGTTTGACCACAGCTAGAAAAGCAATTAAGACGGGAGCAATACTCCAAGATATGTTTAGCTACTGTCTGGTTATCATCATGAAAATGGTAACTGAACTCTCTCCCAGAATAATTCATATACTGTGATCAAAATAACTTAAAAACATCTCCAGCTCCTATGTAATTTATTTTGGCATTTGTCACACTGAAATGTATTAAAAAGTCTCTATTCAAATGAAGTTACTGCACATCCTCAAAGGAAAAAAAATCTTTGGAGACAAAATCCATAAACTTTGCTGAGCACTTTTTAAGGGTGAGGCACTGTGCTGAGTGCATTGGTATAAGTTTTACAACAGTGCAGGGAAAAGCACCATTCACATTTTTTATTTTATATAGAAGAACACAGGACCTGGAAATGATAAGTAATGATAATGAGCAGAGTGAAGAAGAAACAAAAAGACAGAGAAAGAAGTAGATAGTCTACTGAAACCCCCCTCACAAAGAAGCCCGAGTCTTATTCACACACACACACACACACACACACACACACGCTGAAGAATGCTGTATCTTAAAGAGTGGCCATTAACTACACAAGACAATAAGGTGGCCATCCTTAACTCATGCTTGCACATGGACCCTGTAGATGAACTGCCCTATTCTGTGTGACAAGTATATCCCCCTTCCCTTCCTCCCTCCATCCTGCTCTCTCATTAGAAGACCTCCAGAAGCCCTTCCCTGGTTATGGTCCTCAAAATTATTGGGCTGTCATATCTGAAACCTGGGAGGTAGACAGTTCCCCACCTGCCTCAGTGTCTTTGGAGGCCCTAGAATCTACATCTTACCAAGATACCAGGATGAAATTAAACACATAAAGGTGTAAGAAACAGTAAAATTTCTATGATGATCAGTTTTCCTTGCATTGGAAGATCTGAGCATCTTCCTCTGAGCAGTCTCCCAATGCCTACAAGCACTTCTCTGGGGAGACTGATCTAAGCAGTCACTGACAACCCCATCTTGCTAGGGAAAGCACACGTTGGCTGGAACCACATTTTGAAAATATTTTCTCTTTATGGAATTATGAATTCCCTGGGAGCCCCAGCTCTTCTCACATCCCTGAAGAAGTCAGTGGCATGGAAAAAAAATTTCATCTGGAACCAGACATGTTGGGGCACCCAGAAATGGCTGTGCTTGCAGTATGCTTTAGTGCATGGCAAAGCCCATGGATGAGATGGAAACAAAACAAATCAAAAAATCCAACCTAGAGCTGAGTTCAGTGTGAGATACAGAGAACCATGCAAACAGAAAGTGATAAATCTGATAGACTTACCCTTTCACCTAGTTCTGAGCTGTCTCAAAAGTCACCTTCCCTGAAAACTTACTGATTAGCCAAGGGATTAAGTTTAAGTACAGACTTGTGCCAGAGTCCTAAATTGCCAAACATTGTTTTAATTAAAACTTAATTATATCATTTCCTTTTCTTTGCATTTCTCCTTCTAACCCTCTCCCATGGCCTTCTTCTCAACCCTTCTGAAACTGATAGCCTCTCTTATTTATTGTTGTTACACACACACACACACACACACACACACACACACACACACAACTATCCTTGTGTGTATAACATAAATATATAAATATAAACTGTTGAATCCATTTTTGTTTGTTTGCACATATATGGTATCAGGGATGCCCACTCCATATTGGATAATCACTTAGGTGTCTCATCCTTGAGAAAGTTCTCTTTTCTCTCCTTTAAGGGTGGAAGCCAGTGAAAATTTCCCCATCTATGTTATATTTATTGCTACTGTCATTGATCAGGTCTTGTTTTAAGCAGCCATTTTAGAAGACAGTCTCACAGCAGTCCTCTTGGTCATCTGGCTCTTACAATCATTCTCTCTGTTCTCCAAGTCCTACATTCAGAAGTTGTCTTGTAGATGCCTCCACTGGTATCTTAGGGTTTCTAATGCTGTGATAAAAAACCATGGCCAAAAGCAAAATGGGGAAAAGTTCGTTTATTCAGCTTATACTTCCACATGCTGTATATCACTCAAGGAAGCCAGGAGAAGAACTCAAAAGAGCAGAAACTTTGAAGCAGGAGTTAATGGAGAGGCCATAGAAGGGTCCTGTTTACTGGCTTGCTTCATATGACTTGCTCAGCCTGCTTTCTTATAGAGCCTGTGACTACCAGCCCTCGGGTGACACCACCTACCATGGTCTGGGCCCTCCCTTACTGATCACTAATTGAGTAAATGCCTTTCAGATGAATCTCATGGAGGCATTTTCTTAACCAAGGCTCCTCCATCTCTGTTTACTCTAGCTTGTTTAAAGTTGATACACAAAAGCAGCCATTACAACTGGGGACTACTCCCCAACACAAGCATATCTGATCCATTAGTCTCTGCATTTGCACTAGTTGTAGCCTTTTGTGATGGTACTCATCTTCTGCAAAGACTTTTTTTTAATGAGAGGTCAGAGATAAAGTTATCCATGGGCAGAAGGATAAGTTTTGAAATACAGTTACGAATGTTGGTGGTTAGTAAAGTAATGATAGGAGGTTCTCCTCTAAGAGAACATCATTAACCACAGATTGTAGGATTTCGGGTATGTTTCCCCATGTTGAGTGAAATTTACATCCAGTGGACAGCTGTTGATTACTGCCAACATATAAGTGTCACTAATGCATTTTCAGGTATATGGTGTCATGCTGGTCATTGTTGTGTTTTATAAGCATCACAGCTGGATAGGATTATTGATGCTACTATCTCTTTATAGCTTGCACAGTTCTTTCTGGTACTATGAAAGCTAGAACACAAGAAAGAAGCTTTCTGGTAAATATCCTAAGAATGTGTTGTCTTCAGCAATAGGGACTTACCTTCAACTTGTGAAAGGTGATTAAGGACAATGGTAATATCCTCTTGTTTTGAGAGTCTCTGACCAACAACTCAGAGGTTTATTATAGCCAATTCTGGGGTTTTCATTAGGTAGGTTATGGCTTTTGCTGGGATCATTGTTTATACCAGTAGCAGTGCACACACACAACACAGAAAGCTGATATTTAACAAAGAGGCCAAAAATATATACACACTGGAGAAAAGATAGCATCTTCAACAACAGTATGTACTAGGCAGCTACATACTCATATGCAGGACAATGAAACTGGAATCTGTATCTATCACCCATTAGAAAAATGAACTTCAAGTGGATCAAAGACCTGGATTTGAAACCTAAAATTCTAAAACTACTAGACAAACCCTAAAAAATATAGGTGTGGAAAAGGACAAATTTGAATAGGACAAATTTGCCCAGGAACAAAGGGCAACAAGTGGAATCTCATGAAACTAGAGAAAGTTTCTATAGAGCTAAGTAAATAACCAAGAGAGTAAAGAAGAAACTCACAAAGTGGGGAGAAATCTTTTTCAGCTATACATCTGACAAAGGATTAATATCTAGAATATACAAAGTACTTGAAAACCAGTCTAGAAGACAAATGACCCAATTAGCAGCAGGATAGGAATCAGAACAGTGCTTTCTCAATAGAGGAAACAAAATAGCTAAGAAATGTTTAAAAATGATCATCATCCTCAGCAATTATGGGAAAATAAATTAAAACAACTCTGAGGCTTGATCTTACCCCAGTCAGAATGGTGAAGATCAACAAAATTGACAGAGAAATGCTAGGGAAGATGTGGAGAGAGAAACTCCCCTTCACTGTTGAGTGCAAACTAATGCAGCCACTCTGGACATCAATATGGCACATCCTCAAAACGTTAAAAGTAAAGCTACCATATGACTCAAGTATACCTCTCCTTGACATACGCTCAAAAGACTTGACATCCTACTCCAAAGATACTTGCTCGGCCATATTTAACTGCTGCTCTATTCCCAACAGTGGAGAAGTAGAAACAACCCAAATGTCCTTCAGTAAAATGACAAATTGATAAAAATATAGCATTCCACAGGCAGTATGGAATACTATTGATCTGTAAAGAAAAATAAAATTATAAAATAGGAAGGTAAATGGATATACCTAGAAAAGATTATACTGAATGGTGTAACCATTTGTGGTTCCTAGCTCCATCCACATGCTCAGATGTGCGTATATAAAATGATTAGGAAATTATAGTGGAACTGGGATAGGAGTTTGAAGAGTGCCTATGGAATACTGGTGACAATAAGGGGGAAATAAAAAATAAGGGGGCTTTCATTAGGAAGAGGTGAGAAAGGTCAATAGGGAAGGAAAAGAAGGAAGGAGAGACAAAATCCACCAAGGTTATCTAACAAAGCTTCACAAAGAATCATATAATTATATCCTTACCTAAAACTCGACACATGGCAGGTGCATATGTGTAACATGAGAATTACACTACTTGAAAAGATGTCACGAAAGAATAAATTATACAAAGTATATGAATATAAACAATACATACAATATCACCAATTTCTTACTTCATAAGACAAAGGACGCCAAGCATTTCTGCTTCCTGGTAGTTCATGAATGAACAAATGAATGAATGAAAAGTTTACTTTTTCCAAGAATTATGCATAACTAATTTTCTTCAGGAAAACTATAGACTTTATTTATTGACCAGGATATATTTTAATTTTTTTCTTAAATAATTTTATACCATAGTTTTAACGTATAAAACTCTCTCATAGATTGAAGATATATTAAAAAAACTAACTGCAATTGTGAAGTCTTTACATTGTCTCTGGAGTTAAAATTATGATAATAGTTACAGATACTTTTTGTACCGATAGCTTATGAAGATCTAAAAGAAATGAGCTTAACATAACCAAATATAAAGAATAATAATGTGGTAATGATGATTACATTGATTTGATCCACACATATGGTGTGCATATGTCTGTATGTGTATGTGTGTCTGTGTATTGAGATATCTTATCTCACTGAACTAACAAACATGTCCAATTACTGAATGTTAATTAAAAATATTTTTAAAACATTGTTCTTGGAGCCACTGTGGTGGTGCACACCTTTAATCTCAAAACTTTGGAGAGAGAGGTAGATGGATCTCTATGATTTTGAGATGATCCTTGTCTACAAAGTGAGTTTCAGGGCAGCCTGGGCTATGTAGAGAGACCCTCACCCAGAACAGTTCTCTTGAGGATACAAACACCTTGCTAGTACCTATGTTGGGGACTATGCTTTAGTTTCTAATACTACTTGCTTATTTGAGAAAATATAGCCACAAAGGACATTCTGACCATGAGGAGAAGTAGTTATCAAAATACAGCTGAAGGTTTTTCAGTTACCTCATATTTGTTTTTTTTTTTTTTTTTTTTTTTTTTTTTTTTTTTTTTTTTTTTTT
>JADRCD010173055.1:0-21499 GCA_019843815.1 Montemys delectorum | reverse complement strand
AGGGAAAGTGTACATGTGAATGAAGAAAATACCTAATATAAAAAAAATAAATAAATAAAAATAAAAAAAAATTTCATTAAAAAAATTTGAATAGACTTATTTTACTGACAAAACAACAAAGGCTCTTTGAGCTTGAGGTGTGAGGTGTGAACAAGCAGAGATATAACAGTAACAAAGACCTTGGCTCCAAAGCAAAACAGACAAAAGCCTTGCTTTAAAGTCCCAAGGGTAATAGAATAATGGTGGCTTTAAAGCTGCTGGTGGGGTTGGGGGGTGGGGGTGTAGAATAATGACGACTCCATTAAAGCAAGTGCATTGGGGGCGTTTCTACTGAGATCACAATTAGATGACAAAATAACTGGTAATTCAGACATGCCTTTGCCACTGACAGTAAGAGAAGCAGCTTGACTACTGAACTTCACTCCAACAACTTCTCAATCCAATTATTTTTTCAGAGTGAAATAAGGATATCAGAGAAAGAGTACTGTCCATCTCTTTCTTTAAAAATCATCTGCCCTCCACTCAGCAAGAGCAGCATGATGCCACCTTCCTAGTAAGCATAGAAGTTCTAGTGGACTAACTCACTGAAAGGTAATGAAAAATGATCAACTTTCAGCGTTATTTTAATTTCATATGTTGGTAATCTGTCTGGACTCCACCCCCACAGTTACCTGGCAACGGCCAGGTAGGCCTGGTCCTATAAAAGGGGCTGCTTGTCCCTCCTCTCTCTCTTACTCTTGCCTCTCTCGCCTCTCACCCCCTTGCTCCTCCTCTCTCCCCATTCCCTTCCCCCTCTCTTCACCTGGTCATGGCCAGCCTCTACTTCTCTACTCTCTCCTTCTCTCTCTCTGCCTTTTTTTTCTGCCGCCACTACTCTCTTAACTCCCCTCCCCAGGCCCTAAATAAACTCTATTCTATGCTATATTGTCATCCTTTAGCTGATCCCTCACAGGGAAGGGATGCCTTGGTATGGGCCCTTCCCCCCACACCATATGTGGCTCTTGTTTGTCAAAGGATTACCTGACAATAATGGAAGCTAGAGACTAGACAAACATTTCTCAGATGCTTTGACCACTCTCTGAAAAGCAAAATGGGGTTAGAGGTGAGCAAGACTGTGGTCAGATTTCAATAGCAATCTGCACTGACTCTTAAAGTTGAGGGGAGAAGAATCCCATCTTTACCATTGGGAATTGGTTTCCCAAGATAGGTATGGATTGAGGGAGCATTCAATGGTTATCTGCCCAACAATGGGCCACAAAGACAAGTTGTTCGTGGTCTAAGAGAGGAAGTAGCCATGGAAACAGGTCTACCGACACTCAGCTTTAAGTGAGATGGAAACGGCTAGCCACCTCTGGTGGTTTATAATGTCCCCCCAATCACAGCTTTTGAGTTCAGTCCTGGGGTATAAGGGGAAAGTAAGCCATGCAGAGAGGAATCCCAAGCCTGCGACCAGAAGAGTCTGACAGTAGGGCTTGTTCAGAAAAACGGATCCACGTTGCAAAGAGAAGAGTCCGAATCCAAACCAGAAAAGTGACAAGTAGCTGGAGTTGAGAAGGTACTAAAAGGAGTTACCCGTCACATACAAGTAAGATCCAGTGGTGAAGCCAAACCTCAAGCCAACGGCAAGAGCCCCGGGGAACAGGGAAGATGGTACAGACTCAAGAGAGAGTTTTAAAACATAAAATTTTCAGTTTCCATTTCAGTACTAAATTGAATGAGCTTAAATTGTACTTAAACAGTACTTAAAGAGAGAGCTGTCTCACAGAGAGAGCTGGTCACAGTAACACAGGTATACAAAGATTCTCAGATTGCAGGTCAATACAATAGGTAGTATGCCATTTACCAAAGTAGAGCACAGAGGAAGTGGGCGTGGTCCTGGAAACCTGACTAGGGGGTGGCAAAAAATGACAGACATAAAGGACAGACATACAGGCATACATGCAGGGAAGCTGGGTTCTCGCAGGCTGTGAGTGCTCTGATGGAGTGGTATCAATACCACAACACCACCGAACGGAACCTTGGTGTGCTTATACACAGTACAGGATGCTGTGGGGACACAGAGCAGAGAGAGCTAGTGTCCATAGGATGTTTCTAGGTGAGCAATCTCAGTCTGTAAACATCCCGGAGGAAGAGGAAGCTGCAGTTGCTAATTTTTACACACACTGTCAACATTTGCATTCAGACCTGAGGAAGGTCTATCGTTGAGGAAGCTAAAACTACAATGCATTTGGAAGCTTGGGACAACTGAAAATATGAAATTCCAAACTTTAATACTATTGCAACTTTCCAGCGTAACATTAAAAACACAAATGTGTAAATTAAATCAAACGTTAAGGTGTTAGGATCAAAACAGTATAGATGGGGCCAGAGAGATGGCTCAGAGGTTAAAATCATTCACTGCTCTTCCAGAGAACCTGGCTTTGATTCCTAGCACCCACACGATTGGTGGCTTACAAGCAATCTATAAATCCAATTGCTGGATATCAGATGTTAGCATTCCTTCCACACTCTGCCCAACAGTTACCTGGCAAAAGCCAGGTAGGCCTCTGTTTGGCCCTTCCTTGTTCTCTCTGCCCCTTCTCTCTGACTATCTTCTCTCCCTGACCCATTTCTCCCTCTCGCTTCTCCTACGTATCTATCTATCTATCATCTATCTATCTATCTATCTATCTATCTATCTATCTATCTATCTTTCTATGCCTCTACTCCCTTCTCAACTCCCCTTCCAATGTCCTAAATAAACTCTATAATATTGTAACGTGCTGTGAAAAGCGATGGAGGCTTCCAAAGAGATAAGTGTGATAAAGTGCTGTGCAAGGAGAGAAGGGGAGGGCAGAGGAGTGTAGAAAAGACTCGGGGAAACTACACACACTCAGCCTGCACATGGGGTAGGATTTACACATCCAGAAACAGAACCCAAAGTGTCCACATGACAAGAACCCACATGACACGAAAGGGCAGGAGAGCCAAGGCACACTCTTGTAGTGAGAGAACCTGGTCTTGCATTAAAACATTCATGGGACAAACATCATGAGCAAGATTCTCAGCACAGGGCACACTGCAACAAGCAAGGAATTCAACATGAATATCAACATGACCGCAGCATATACCTTACAGAGTTATGGACATAAAGTGAAAAATACACTGTGGAGACTTTTTAAGGCAAGATTTGAAGTTTGTTCTACCAGAAAGATGCTACTGATGGCCTGAGAGCAGGAAAGGAAGATGCACGTCCTTATCATCTCCAATGTCAGGCTTTATTTACAATATGAGGCGTTCTAATCATAGAATGACCTGCTTCACACCCAATACTTGACAGCATGCAAGTTTTCAATAACTACACATAGAAGCTGAAAATATACTAATTATAAGTACGTTTTCTTTTAAACTAGTTGATTTGAAGTACATAGAATGTATGCATAGAACACATGCAAGCATTTGTTCTTGCTCCTTGCCACACCATTTCTATAAGCGCTTTAAATATCTGCAGATTTTGGTATCTAATCTAACTTGGTAACTGATCCATGCCGGGTACTAAGTAACAGCTATAGTATGTACATAGGGTCTCTGTATTTATATACACACACTTACATACATAGTAACTCTAATGTGTTCACATTCTTCTCAAGTATTTTTTATAACTATCACACATACAGCTCATAATCTTTTTTAGTCTGTTTTCATCCGAATCTGAAGTCCTGTTTTCTCCATTATTTGCCACTGAACTCCCACTAGAGTTAAAAATAACCACATCTCCAATTCAGATGTGCATGACACTTTCCTTCCAAGGAGCTTAAGTCACTGCATAATCAGTCTCATGTTGTCAAGGCTTGTGAGATAGTCAGCAGGAGATACTATAAGCGACCTCAGTGGTCCAATGGCAGAAGTTCATCCCAGAAGAGTAACGCGTATTGCAGGCTGTGATAACTGTCTGTTTGGGCAATGGTAGTAGCTTACACTGTTTGGAGCACCTTCTGGACACCCCTGACAGTAGCTCAAAAGAAAGTTTTACATGCCTGGTCCTGGGGTTGACAGACACTGCTTCTCAAATGGTAAACTTTTTTCTCCATACCACATCTAGCCTATGTTTTAGCAGTAATTCACATCTCCACACAACTATTGAGTACCATACATAGCTTGTCAGACACCATGACACCTGAATGCAAGGTGAGGAAAAGATGTTATTGTTGGTACCTATCTTTAGGAATTCTCAGTTAAGTGAGGAAGACAAGCCATACCCCCAATGATTGCACAAATCAATGAAGACCAACCAGACTTCGTCTTTAGGAACCCAAAGAAGAAGAAATGTGGGCACATAACAAACATCAAATTTTATTTACAAGTTCCAATTCTAGGATCTATTGTTTTCCCCCAAAACTAAACATGTTGAAAATATTCAAAAAAGTACACTTACTATCTTTTGAGGTAACTTTTATCTCCTGGCTTCTTTTTATTGAACTTTGGTTTGTATCATCACAATTCCTAAAGCAAACAAAGCCGTTCACCCAGGAGAGGAATCCGGACTGTGACATTTAACTAGAACTCTATAGCTGACCAGTAAACGTTTATGAGTAAATATCAAGTTTGTGTTCAAATACTGAAGCTCTTGGGTGCTTTATTTACTGTATTCATCTTTGTGTCCCAGCCCAGCTCAATACTGGGCATAGCATATGCGACATGAGTGATTGCTGGCCTGACTGAATGAATTACAAGGCCAGTGTGTTAGCTTACATGTGATTCTGCTAGGCTCCTCCCAGGGACCTAGCAACAGCTTACATCATCACCTGAGGCTATCACCTGCTGCTGCCACCAGGTGGGGCTTATAAAAGGACTGCTTGTCACCCCAGTTTGTTTGCACGCCTCTCTCTCTCTCTCTCTCTCTCTCTCTCTCTCTCTCTCTCTCTCTCTTTCTCTCTCTCTCTCTCTCCCTTCTCTGTCCTTCTTTATTGTCTGTCCCCTCCTCCACCCCACCCCCCCGCACCGCCCTCATGGCTCTGCTCCTTATTTAGGCCCTCACTCCTCCTCCCTTCCCCCATGGAAACCTCCTTTATACCAGATTTGTTACACTGCGTGATTTCTCAAGCCACACCTTGGCATGGGCCTGACAGGTATACACACACACACACACACACACACACACACACACACACAGAGCTATCTGTCACATCACATTTCACAACACAGTGTTAAGTGGTAACAATGTAGCCACTTAAGATCAGAAAGGCTAGGCATCCTGGACCATCAAGGGCTATTGTCACTCTCAATAACTTAAAGATGTATAAGTCTTAAAAACATTTTTTCATTTATCATTCTACTGTATTTCTCAGTTATTTAAATATTTTTTCAGCATATGTCATTTAAAGAAAAGCCATATAAGCATCACATGACTCTACCACAATTTGTTTATTCATCCCCGTTTGTTACATAGTATATAAAAGTATTTGTTTTATGAACCATTGACAATATTAAGCACTCTTAACTTTTTCCTCCTTCCTCTCTTCCTTCCTTCCTGCCCTCTTTCCTTCCTCCTTCCTTTCATTTTGAGCCAGGGTCTCACTATGTAGCCTCACCCACCTGGAGCTCACTAAGTAGACCAGGGTGACCTAAAACTCACTGAGATCTACCTGCCCCTTCCTCCAGAGTACCAGGGATAAGGGAGTGAACCACCTTGCCAAGCATCATTCTTAACTGTTTTAAGCAACACTTGTTAGTTTAAATATTTGATATAAATATTTATCCCATCCATAAATATAAATAGTGACATGTGCATCTAACAATTACAAAGCAGTGGGACCTTGGGAGTGCTTGAGAATGCTAGCAGAAATGGGTTATTTAGACCCGGCCTGATTTGGAAGGGGATGCCAGTTTTATTTTTAGAATCTACAAGCAGCTTCATAGACACTTTATCTGTACTGCTAATCTCTCAAAGACAAACCCAGAGTCTCCATTCAGTGAATTCTCACATTGAATGAAAGCACACAGCTGGGCTTGTTTCTTACTGTTGGGCTTAACGATACATTAAAATGCACGCACTTTTAAAGAGATAAAACTAACTGAAAACATACGCACTAGATACCTAAGTATTAACGCTGACCAAAATCTAACCCTTCCCCAAGGATCTCAAGTTATTCAAAAACGTTTTCCTTAGGGGCTTTGTTAAATTCCATTGTTCTTGATTGTTCTGAATTGAGGATCATGTTCCATGACCTTTCAGAAACAGCTGGCTTTGTTTCCATAAAGATCCCTGTGTATCACATTTCTCCTCTTTTTGTTTTTACTGCTGTTGCTGTTGCTGTTGTTGGGGGTCCCTGGAGGGAGGAAGTGGACTAAGTTCTATACAGCCTAGACTAGTTGTTATATATTTAGTTTTATTGCCAAATATCCTCAAAATGTCCCTTTTCAGGAAAAAAAATGGATAATGTAAACCCTTTGCTCATAATTAAATTTTCTAAATGAATAGCACCACCCTCACCTTCACAATTCCAATGTAAGAAAAAAAAATGAATTCACATGAAAATGCTCTAACCCTTGGCTCGCCAATCACAGATCCCAACCCAATGTCAAGTCTCATAATTGAATGTGAGGGCTGCAAACGGTGTTGTTGTTATGAAATATAACGCGGTGAGGAGGTACCTGGTGGGTCCATGCCAAGGTGTCCCCCTGAGAAATTATGCCGTGCAACAGATCTGGTATAAGGGAGTTTATTTGGGGGAAAGGTAGGGGAGTGAGGACCTTGAGACAGTGTAGAGGCAGAGGAGTAGACACATAGACAGGCAGGCAGAGCCATGAGGGCAGAGAAGGTGGGGACAGTACAGAGAGAGATAGTAGGAGGACAGAGAGATCTGCAACATGTGGGAGGAAGGGCAGAAGGGGAGGGAAGGGGAGGGGAGGAGAAGAGGGAGACAGAGACAGAGAGAGGCAGAGAGCACTGGAGCACTGACAGCCATGGGTGATGACGTAAGCCATAGCCAGGTCCGTAGGATGAGCCTCGTGGAATCCTCTATAAGCTAATAGTTGCAGCAGTAAAACTTTTCTGAATGTTCAGTGATCAAAAATTAATTCAAAATAAAGCAGGCAATAGATCCAGACTGTTTTTGGCAGTGCTCACCATGTCCCATCACTGTTTCCCCGCAGCCTCGGTTCCGGACATAAAGCGTGAGTATACTCTGTACTGGGCAAGCTCTGACGCTTGCAGCACCAGCAACACCGTGGTTCAGGTCTGAGACCACCATTTGTCGTCCACTGTGATTTCTTCACTACTCACTTTCTCAGCAAGAATAAGTTAGCACATATACCTCCCTAATATGTGAAATGACATTTAATATTAATAAATAGCAAAGTTATATGTATTCCTAAGAAGCTGAGGGCCCTGCAATATGACACAGCAAGTAAAAGTGCTTGCGGCCAAACCTGATGTCCTAGGTTCAATCCCGAGGACACACATGGTGGAAGGAACAAGCTGACTCCTGAAAGCTGTCCTCTAACCTCCACATATGAGCTATGGCAGGTTTGGACACCTGTGCAACTACGTATCTTTATAATTTATCAACAATAATGCTTGATTTATGCGCCCATCTTACACATCTGTATGCTCAGAGCTGCATAAACAATACTTGCTTGGTTTCTTATTAACTAAGATCTAGCACTTGGCTATCACTTTTAAGGAAAGGAAAGGCCAGATCTCACTCTCCATCACTTGACCTCAGGCAATGTCTCCTACATACACATCTTTTTCTGACACATGACCTTTCACTATTAATGAATGAGAGCATAATAATCCCCACCAATGGGGGGAGCACAGAAATAATACCCAGCAAAAGGCAGCTACTTCTCTCACTAAGAGAATAAATGCAGAACCCGGGGTCTCACTGGAGAGTAGAATCCCAGGAACATTTCCCAGCTACTTTATTTTATTGAACAAAGATGTTTTCAAATAGTACAGTTAGAATCAGCCATACAAAGTGGTGCATGCCCTTAATCCTAGAACTCAGGAAGCTAAGACAGGAAAATCTCAATTTGGAGGCCTGCCTGAACTTCACAGCAAATTCAGGGCTAGCCTAAGCTACATAATGAGATTGTGTCTCAAAGTTAAACTCAAGTGAACAATAACAACAAAATACCACCGATAATTTCACTTTACAATTTAGCTTCTTAAGATGATCAACTATTGGGGCTGGTGAGATGGCTCAGCGGGTAAGAGCACTGACTGTTCTCCCGAAGGTCCTGAGTTCAGATCCCAGCAACCACATGGTTGCTCACAACCACCCGTAATGAGATCTGACACTCTCTTCTGGTGCGTCTGAAGACAGCTACAGTGAATTATGTCGGAGCGAGTGGGGTGGCAGAGGTCCTGAGTTCAATTCCCAGCAGCCACACACATGACGGCTCACGGCCATCTATACAGCTACAGTGTACTCATACACATAAATTAATTAAAAATAAATCTTAAAAAAAAAGGATGATCAACTATTGCTTTCATAAAACTTGTATATTTTCTGTTTTTCTAAACGCACTGAAACCCTCTCAGGGCAGCCCTTGGGAAGGACTTGCCTACACTACACGGAAGGAATTTAAGGCAACTGTGGTCCTCCACCTCATCTCCAGTTTAAATAGGTGTACTGGCTAGTTTTGTGTGTCAACTTGACACAGGCTGCAGTTATCACAGAGAAGGGAGTTTCAGTTGGGGAAGTGCCTCCATGAGATACAGCTGTGGGGCATTTTCTCAACTAGTGATCAGGGGGTAGGGCCCCTTGTGGATGGTCTATCTCTGGGCTGGAAGTCTTAGGTTTATAAGAGAGCAGGCTGAGCAAGCCAGGAGAAGCAAGCCAGTAAGGAACATCCATCCCTCCATGGCCTCTGTATCAGCTCCTGCTTCCTGACCTGCTTGAGTTCCAGTCCTGACTTCCTCTGGTGATCAACAGCCATGTGGAAGTAAACTGAATAAACCCTTTCCTCCCCTACTTCCTTCATGGTCATGATGTTTGTGCAGGAATAGAAACCCTGACTAAGACAATAGGCAATAACAATCACAATGGCTGTCTGATAACGTGTTTCTTACATATTTGTCTTCCACTTTGTCTCACATGTTCGTAGTGCAGTTTTGTTTGCCGCTTCTAAACCTCAGTAAATTGCATATCATTCTATAATGAGCATGTCTGGTAGAAATCCAAATGGGGAAATAATGGTGATGTTCCCATCTCTCAGAGAGAAAATATGCTACTGATAAATGGCAAATAAAAACACACACCAAGCTCACATAACTGAGGGTGCCTAATACTATCCCTCAAATTCAAAGTTCAGATACGCCCACAAACAAAAACAAACAAACAAAAAATAACCAGACACTGGGAGCACCCTGGCACAACTGGCTCTTCAGCCCTTTACACATCACTGCAGCCAGGGGCGCTGCCAGGACCCTTCTCTCGGCAGGTCTTCCCTTCCACAAAGCCATGATCCCACAACCCTTCCTCCATTCAATAATTACGTGTCAGGCATTGTGCTGAGGAGGGACGGTTCCTGGCAGATGGAGTGCCTGTATGGGTGAGAGAATCATGCTCTTCGCCTGGCTTGATCCTCCCGAGGACTGCTGATGGGGCAGCATGGGTACTGGATAATGTTCTTGGTAGGCCTACCTCTACCATTTACGAAGTTCAGAGCAAGAGCAAAACTGAAGGCCTAAAATCCATGTCTAAATCTTTGAAGGCTATAAATTAAGCCAAGTAAATATTCCTATTCTTATATATTGAACCTAGAAGATATGGTTAGAACTGATTACTCTAGCCAAAATGTAGTGGTACTAAAAATATCAGGGCTCTTCTCTCTCCACTCTGAGCTCTACCCTCTTCATAGCTTTGGAGTGAATCAAGCTCATTTGCACTTCCTGCAAATAGCTGCCCATTAGAAATCCCTTGGGCCCAAGAGGGAACATAACTGCTTTCCAAGCTATCCTCGGGCAGAATCCTATGAATACGCTCAAGCAAGCTCCAGGATCTGCAGGCCTGGGAGGGGTTTCATCAGGAGGATCATGTTTCTGAAGCATCTGGATGTGTTCGAGAAGGCAGGACCCTAGTTCTAGGTGAACACATTCCCTTGGCTCTATGGAGTCCCTGTCACTCTATGTGGACAGACAAGACTAAAGAGGCCAGGAAGGAGATGTTTCTACCTCAACTCTGAGAGCAGAAATGAGCCCAGAAAGTACAGTGGCAGATTCGATGCTTTACTATCAAGCCAAGCCATGAATAGAAAGATAACCGGGAAGAAGAGAACATCTCCTGTCCACTGCTATCAGGTGGCTTCTCACCAGTCCACCCTCATGTCTCTTCTATCCAGAGGGCCAACAGCTGGAAAAGCTAGGAAAGAGAAAAGTCAGTGTTCTGTTAACAGGTGTGGTGGGTCTCTGTAGCAGCAAAGGTCATAGCCCAGAAGAACCTGGTAGAGAAAACGGTCAGGAAAACTGGAAGAGACTTGACATCCATTAAGACTTACTCAAGTGCAGTTCTCAATCTCAGAAGGAAAACGACACAAACACAAAACACATACTCAGTGGCATTTTACTCTATTGTTTTTAATTTTAAATGTACAAATGTTTGCATTTCTGAACATGCTTGCTACATTTTATATCCACCTCATTTTCTCTTCACCTTTACCAAATATTATTACTAGCCACAGTTTTTTTTTAAATGATTTTATTTTTAACTACATGTGTGTATGGAATCAGATCCCCTGACATCCCTGGAAAGAGAGAAGAGACTTTTGAAAGTTGTCCTCTGACCTCCACATGCACCCCACAAACACATCATACAAGTTGTGAATCATGTACTGTGGATGCTAGAAACTAAACTTGGGTCTTCTGCATGAAGAATAATTACCCAAACCATCTTACCAGCCCCACTATCTACACGTTTTATTCAAGAATATACAAAACTAAATACTGAACTCACTCACAAAGAGTGTGCATGTTCCTGAAAAGCATAAAGCCAGAAAGCCCATAATGCACCACAGTTCTACATGAATCTGGAAAACTTCAGTTACTGTAGTCCACTCTGGAGTTTCCTGCCGGTGGATTGCAACTCCAGATGGTCATAGGTATCTACAGAAAGAATGGTCAGCCATGACTCCACTGGGTTTTAAACCGGCTTTTAATGACTAACAATAGTAATAACATAACAATAACCACACTTTATAGTTTAAAAATGAACTATCAGGGCCAACTAGACGGTACAGCAAGTGAATGCATTTGCCATACACATCTGATGACCTGAGTTTAGATGTCACCCTGGAAAGAGAAAAAAAAAACTTCTGAACATTATCTTCTGACCTCCACATGCACTGTGTCACATGTGCCCCCAATACACATATACATACACATACAACAACGACGACAATAATAAACAAATTTAAAATAACTTTTAAAGTCATTATTTGTGTGTGTATGCATGCACATTATATTTGCATACGTGCACGTCTGTGTGTGTGCACCATTCCAACTTAATTTAAAAAAAAATGAACCTCAAAGTAAAAATATTGCATAGGCCAATACATTTGAAAGAATTTAGAAAAGCATCTTTAAAAAACAGAAATTCTCCAAAAATTTCAAATAGTTTTACAGATGAATTCTACCAATCCTTGGAAGACCACACAGTCCTGAATGGAAAGTCAGAAAGATGGATAACCTCTATATGGAAAGATTCTGAATGTTGATGCAGCGCACAGTATCTGAGCATCTTGTGGGAAAGATAACTAGATAAGTCACAGAGCTCTGCATCCCAGGCTTTCTCTCTCCGCTTCATACACCTGCTTTACAGACAGATGGTCTCCATGACTCAGTCATGTGGGTATCAACTTAAGGACTGCTAATATCACCAGATACTTGATTGTGTGTGTCTCTGTGTGTGTGTGTCTGTGTTTCTGTGTGTGTGTCTGTGTTGTGGGTCTTTGTGTGTGTGCCTCTGTCTATGTTTCTATAAACATTATTTAATGTTTACTCAAACTGACCACACTAAGAGATAAATTTGCAACTAATGCCTTTATAGTGGAACTACCCCTCAAGCACTAAAAGATAAATTTATATCACTATTGTAATTGGAAAATCCATGTTACTTGCCAAATTAAGTTAATTGCCTAACTAATGTGATTTTATAAGTACTTATCTGAATACCACCTAAAAGTAGCTCACATTCTGCCAGCATCTGCTGCTGGCACATGGATGAGTTATTTGAGAAACATTTTACATGCCAAGCTCAATGGTTGAGTCCAGGTGCAAAAGACTTTTAAACACAATATTAGAAAATATTTCAAAGAACAATTTAGCATGACAAAGAAGACTTCATTCCAGAAATAAAAGGAATTTTGGAACAGCTTTTAGAATTTGTACTCTATACATAAATGGAATAACTCTTTCCTCCTCAAGTTGCTCTTGGCCAATGTGTTTTATCACAGCAATAGAAAGCATAAGGCATATCAATAGTAACAGGTTGAGAATGCCTGGCTCCGGAAACACAACACCTTCGGATTTCAAATCCAGAGTTCTGGATTAACGCATGATCCTAGTAGCAAAGCATGCATTTTTATTTGTAAATTTTCTTTTCATTAATTTGTTTATTCACTTTATATCTGACCACAGCCCTTTTCCTGGTTCCCCAACACACACAGCCCTTCCTCCTTACCCCTCTTCCCTTTCTCCTCTGAGAAAGGAGGCAGGTTTGAGTATCAAGAGACCCAGGCACATCAAGTCACTGCAGGACTAGGCACATCCTCTCCCACTGACAACCAAACAAAGCAGCCCAATTAGGGAACCAGATCTGCAGACAGGCAGCAGCACCAGGAGAGTCCCATTCCCTGTTCCAGTTGTTAGGGGACCCATATGAAAACCATCTAGCCCATGCTCACTCTTTGGTTGTTGGTTCAGTCTCTGGGACCCCCAAGAATCCAGGTTAGCTAACTCTATTGGTCTTCTTATGGAGTCCCTATCCCCTTCAGGATTCTCAATCCTTCTTCCAACTCTTCCACAAGACTCCCCAAGTTCCAGCTAAGGTTTAACTGTAGGTTTCTGCATCTGTTTCCATCAACTGCTAGGTGGAGCCTCTCAGAAGACAGTTATTCTACCTGAAGAGTAGCTATTCTATACTACTTCCTGAGCATATACCCAGGAGATGTTCCACCGTACCACAAGGACACACGCTCAAATATGTTCACAGGAGATTTATTTGTAATAGCCAGAAATTGGAAACAACTGAAGAATAGATAAAGAGAATGTGGAGAACATAAAGCTGTGGAAGAAATAAGCCATTTTCCTTTGGCAGAGATGGCACATTTTCTTAGCAGGCTCTGACCTGCCAATCCACTTCACCAGATTAAAGTGGAGCTCAGTGGTGTCACCTGAAGAAACATCTCCATCCACGGCCTTGGAAGAGTGCTTTATGCTTCGCCATACACCACTTTTACAAATGCTGTTCGTGTACTTGCTAAGGAGAAGGAGGATGTCTGGTTTTGTGTGTGTGTTTTCACCATATCCCCAGTACCTAGTGTCTTATACAAACTCAGTCCAGACTGTGTGTTGAGTTGAACTAAAGGGCCACTCCTAGTGTTAGCATGCTTCATACCTCAGTAATATAAGCTAGTTGTTTCCTTTGCTGATACTTGTAATTATCATCCCCACACACTACATTGTTTTTAAAGTTATGTCTTTTCTCTAGATACTACCCCATGGTCAATTAACTGTAAAAAAAAAAAATGTGATTGCTTCTAATTAAAATAATTACCCCAAACCCTGCCCCTGAATATATTTTGACAAGTGAAATTTGAATTTGTCAAATAAGTCAGTCATGTCTGAAAAGGTTAAAAAAAAAAAAAGGAAGGAAGAAAAGAAAATGTGGTTCATTTACACAATGAAATATTACTCAGCCATTTAAAACAAGGACATCATGAAATTTGCAGACAAATAGATGAGACTAGAAAAATATCATCCTGAGTGAGATAACTCAGTCCCAAAAGGACATGCATGGTATGTACTCATTGATCAGTGGATATTAGTATGGCTAATAAACTGGATACTCACACTTATAATCCTCAGACCCAAAGAAGCCAAGTAACAAGGAGGGCCCAAGGGAGGATGCTTGAATCTCACTCAGAAGGAGAAATAAAGTAGTCTACAGAGGTGGAGGGAAGGAGAGAACCGGGTTAGAGAGGAGATGGAGAGGGAGACAGAGTGGGAGGATCAGGTTCAAGGGGCAGATGACACAGAAATCATTGCGAGGTTGGGGGACATCTCTAGGAAGTGGTAGAGACCTGGGATGGGGGGTGGGGGGGGGAGTTCCAGGGAGTCTATTGGGGTGACTCCAGCTGAGACTCCTAGCAGTGGGAGATATGGAACCTGAAGTAAACACCTCCTGTGGAGGGACAAGGACACCAACCGACCAATCAACCTTCAACCCAAAATGTGTCCTGCCTCCAAGATGCGCTGGCAGGAAGGTGGAGCAGACTCTGAGGCAATGGCCAACCAGGGACTGGCCCAACTTGAGACCCATCCCATGGGCAAGAACCAACCCCTGACACTATTAACGATACGGTTATGCTTGCAGATAGGAGCCAAGTGTGTATATTTTATTCCAAACAACCAGCTGCAAATTGCATGTTAACATCCCACCTAAGCGGAAAGTCATGATTAGGAGAGAGGGCTGTGAGGAGTGTTTACCTTAGTAGGGAAAGTCGGCTCCCTGTTTCTTCTGCTGGCCCATCATCAGATGGTTTAAGGCAGTCCTCTGAAGAGTTTGTGCAGACAGTCTTCTCCTGGGTCACAATCATGCCTTGTTGGTACCAATAAGCCCTGGAAGCCTGCTTTGTTCTTTTAAACTGTCATGGGAAACTCCATACTAGACAACTGTGTTGTAGTGTCGGCTTTTGTGTATGGGGTAAATAAGTGGGCCAGTTTACTCAGGTATTTTTATCCCTCTGCAAGGGCTCTGAAAGAATGTGGCTTTCTGAAACATGGAAAGAGGCATGCACGTAGGACTTTACATTTCTCAGTTCACTCTCTTGACCTATTTTTACTAAGTGACTTTCTACCCCTTCACCACACCAGCATATTAGAGAAAAGAACCATCAACGGGGCCTGCTTATGTGTGTCCATCCATGTCTAGGCACACTCAAAGACAAGCAAGCTGAGTATTTCCACCCTGGGACCCTGGGCCACAGCTAAAATATGAGCCACTAAACATTTTCTTCAAGATCACGATTTCAGAGCTGGCAAAAGAAAGCTGCTGGATTCTCCCTGGAACTCATGGGCTGGGAAAGCTGACTTTCAAAGTTCTTAGACTATAAAAAGCTCCAGTGTTCGCAGAGAGTTCTGTGTAGGACGAGTAGGTGGGGGTATAATAAGAAAGAACAGTATTTTGGTCCTTTGGCAGATTTAATTCCTTCATCCCAGCCTCCCACGGAGACTTGTAAGGATGTACAAATCCTGCCAGAATGCCCCCAACCTTCTGCTCTTGTATCTCTGCCCGCTACTCTGTCCCTGAAGGCTTCAAAATAAATAAAATGAAGGCTTTGAAATAAAGGGTGGGCAGTCTCCTCCTACCCCCCTTTAATATCTTCTTCCTTATTCCTGAAGAGAATTCGATTACTTCCTATAGGATTTCTTCTTCTGAATAGTTCACCTTGAACATTCAAAATAACCACAATTACTACCCTGTAACGCATATTTCTACCAAACTCAAGACAAAAATAAGTCAGGGAATGCTTAAACAAGCCTCTGGTTCAAATGCATGAAAATAAATAATGGTTTTTAAACCATTTATAAGACTGTGGGTTTTTTCTTTTAATATATGGCATTAATTATTATGCTTCATAATAAAAACAGACTTTCCATTCCCAAAACTAAACAAAAGCATTTCTTGTTTTTATAATTATTTTCCACAAATATGAGTATTATTATAAGTACACTTTTAAACAACTATTTTTTTGTATTATATGATCAAAAACCTAAAAGAGCTTATGAACAAACAGTCTTAATTACTGTGCAGCACTGGTTTTAATTAGTAATATGAAACTAATTTAGCCCTGGCAGTTTTCCTCTCAGCATCCTACCCACAAATGTTTAGGGAAGACTGTTAGGGCTCCTACCTCCCTCTCTTGGAAGCCTATAGAAATTAGACTTTGTGTTTGATTGATGACAATGGTGCACAGTAAATAAATTATTCTTGGAATTCTAAATTACTAAACATAAAACCACAAGCATTATAGATATAATAAGTAAACTTAAGAAAACATCAATCAGTATTTTCATCTGTGTTTCTGGAACCATTAAAATAGAAATGACTGTGAATGAAGATTGAGCAATATGCTGCCAGGCAGAGGTGCAAATTAATCCACACTCCACCCTTAAGCCCCTGCACCAGCTCCCACCATTCACCCAGCAAACATCAGGGCCTCCCAGACAACACATTCAAAGGCAAGAGTTGAATGTTCAGGGAAAAAAAGCAGAACTGGCCCTTGCTCTGGCTCATATGGTGCCTTAAACAAGTAAGCACATACCTGCATGTCAAGTATATTGAAGAGACTAACAGAACTGAAAAAATATTCCAGAACAAGGGAGATACCCAAAGGCAATGACTGGATGATTGCAATGTTTGTATCACATTAGAAAACTGTGTGGTCCAAGGCTGAGCTATTAGAGACAGGCAGGCAGGCAGGCAAGGCTGATAATACAAAGAAGTTTCTAGAGATGCAGAAGAGAACTGGGAGAGGAGGAATTCAGGAAGGGAAAGGGGAAACGCACCACTCAGAACAAGCTTCAGCTTCAGCAACCATGGCAACCAGGTTATGACACCATGTGAGAGGCAACCTGAGGGAGCCTATTTTCAATAGGGTCCTTCCCAAAGGGAATAAAATACATTCACAAAATATTTTAATCACGAAGTTTATGAAAACAACTAATGAAACTGTTTGCCAGCCCCGTGTGAAAAATGGGCACAGTGAAACCTGGAAAACTTCAAGACGGAAGAACAACACATAGGGGAGGGCAGTCTGTAAAGCTAAACATTAGTAGGGGCGGGGTGGGGGGGTGTCGCCTGTTTGTCTGTCGACAGGTTGTAGAAAAGACTCAGCAGTGAAGAGCACATGCTGCTCTTTCAGAAGAGCTTGGTTCCCAGCATCTACTCAGACAGCTCACAACCACCTGTACCTCCAACTCCAGCCCGAGCTGACTCCACGGGCCTCTGTGGGTACCTACATGCACATGCCCACACCTATACACAGACATGCAACAGCCACATAATTAAAACCGACTTGAAAAATCTAAAAGAAGCGAAACATTTTGACTTTTCTCCTTTCACGTGAAACACTCCAGGTTTTTAGGCCCGGAGGAAGCATAGAGCAAGCTTGATCCTTACTCCTCTGCAATTCTCCGCTAGTATTTCACATTAGCTAGCAAGATACACAACTACGCCTAGCACTTGGTTTGATTTTTTTTTTCAGTATACCACTAACAAGAGATTCCAAACCAAGAAAACAAAACACAACAGCATAATCCATTCCACTATTGCTCTTTATTCTCTCTGGGGGGGGGGGGGAATCTGTATACCTTAGGCGTGATTAACTTCAAAGACATGAACCACATGAATTCCTGATGTCCAAGGAGGTCAGAAGAAGGGAGCTAATCCTTAGGAGCTGTAGTTAAAAAGTAATTGTGAGCCAGTATGCAGGTGCTGGGAATTGAACTCAAGTCCTGTGCAAGATCCTCAAGCGCTTCCACCTACTGAGCTGTCTCTCTAGCCCTAATGAAGCCTCAAAGTTGGGGAGGCCCAGTATAACTATGAGGGATTTGGATAGACCCAGAAAGGAGAATAAAAGACCAGAGTGAAGGAAGAGGGGTGTGTCAAGGTGATCAACCACATTAGGTCAGGGTGATCTACAGACCAGAGTCTTGCTACTTCTCAGGGAGTCGGGGCAAGGAGCCAGGTATCTTTCTACATTTTGACACTGCTCTGACATCCTAGGTTGTGACCTATGTTTTTTGATCATCGCACAGGTCACAGACCAACCAGGACAGAATGAAACAATGGGGGAGAGTACATATGATATGAGCTACACCATTCAATGTGCAACTGACAGCCTCAAACTAAGCATAAACAAATAACACATACATACATACATATATCATACATACATACATACATACATACATATATTTCAAAGAACATACATGGAGTTTTTAAACCATGATTTTTTTTCATAGTTTTTCTTTTTGTTTTCATTTGGTCTTTTTTTTTAAAGATTTATTTATTTATGTATATGAGTACACACTGTAGCTGTACAGATAGTTGTGAGCCTTCATCTGGTTGTTGGGAATTGACTTTTTAGGACCTCTGCTCACTCTGGTCAACCCCACTTGCTCTGGTCAGCTCCGCTTGCTCAGACAAAGATTTTATTTATTTATTTATTTATTTATTTATTTATTTATTATAAATAAGTACACTGTAGCTGTCTTAGGTCAGAAGAGGGTGTCAGATCTCATTATGGGTGGTTGTGAGCCACCATATGGTTACTGGAATTTGAACTCAGGACCTTCAGAAGAGCAGTTGGTGCTCTTACCCGCTGAGCCATCGCACTAGCCCCTTCATTTGGTCTTAATTCCATTGAAACGTAACTTGCGCATTGACTCTAGCAATACAGGACTTGAGCATTTATTTTGTCTGAGCTCTTACTTTCTTCTACTAATTCATAGTAACAGGACTTCCCTACCTCCTTGTACTGGAAATTTAAGTTTAAAAAAAAAAAAGAAAAACTGATCTTCCATGTATTATTTGAGAAACAGTGATCTACCCTAGATTTAGAGAAACTTACCCAGAGTTGTGCAATTATAGCTTTCCTTGGGGCTGTATTTCCCCAAATTCAGGATGTGTTGCTTGGTAACAGACTAAAATTAAATTACATGGATCCAACAGGAGTTAAGTCATTAAAATTTGTTCATCACAAAGCCTGGGTCCCTTACCAAGTACCAGCTATGCCATGAACAGACTTATAGTTAATTCCTCACAGATTTACAACTGAGTAGCTGTCACAATGACATGGAGCCAAGGACTAAACTCAGCCAAAGACACGTTTATTACCTGGCAGACACCAAATGTTTCATAGCTTATATAAGTCTCAATTCACCTACCAAATATGACAGTTAACAATGTCAACTTGACAGGATCCAGGATCACAAAAAAGTCATTCTCTGGGCATGCTTGTGAAGGTCATGATTTTGTTTATTAGGTTAATGGAGGTGGGAAGATCTACCTAACTGGGCAGAACTTGACTGGATGAGGAGGAAAAGTGAGGGTGAGCAGCTGCATTCCCAGTGCCCTGCTCCTTGGCCACAGAAGCACCGTGTGATGACCTGCCTCAGCTCCTGCCTTGGACCCCCTTGACACGAGGGGCTAAACTCTCAAGCTGTAAGTCCAGATAAACACTTCTGCTCCCCCTCCAAGTAGCTTTTGCCGAGATATCTTATTATCCCAACAGGAAGAATAACTAAGATATCTCCTAACCTGATGGACTCACTCACAGAGACACCAGGATGTCCAGAGAGCCAGACAAGCCAGTGCCCTGGGGACGATACAACAGCGAAAATCCATACACTTTGGCACTCATATTCATGAGTAGTGCATTCTTGATTAGGATACTTGAGATCCTAACAAAAGATAATAGAGAAGATAAGAGAAAAAGAAATAAAAAAGAAAACTGGGTGACTTGTATTTCAATAATTCTTCTGAAATAAATTCTGTTTAATGACAGGATGTCATTAATAGATCTTCAACACTTGCTAACTTTCCCATTTTAACAAGAAAACAAAGAGCTGGCAACACTCAGTATCCAACTGAGATACAGTCGGTTGCTTTCTTTTCACTGAAAACACTGAGAATCAGCACTGGGATAAACTGTAAGACAATTATCCTAAGTCAGGACACTCCTAGGCATTGCCAACCACCTTGCCTTGCCTCCCCAAATCTCAAGGTATGGCAGCTCACCAAAGACTAGGGAGGGGACCAACTGGGAAGGCTTAGGTCTCATAATTTCTTGCCATTATACTTCAAAGCACTGCCCAAGAATAAAACCTCATGTGATAATCTATCCACAAGGCAATCTCCTCCTTTTGATATTACCCAGAGAACATGTGATATACAATTCAGGCTTACTTTAATGTTTGCATTAATCAAGTATTCCTGACCTAAAATAGAAATGGGGGTTTAATATACGTAGGGGATAAGGTGAAGAAAGACTTAAATCTACTGCACAAACAGCCCAGGGCCCTTGGACTTTTTGTCCTTTTCTGTTTTTAATTTCTTTGGATTAACTTTATAGGTCTCTCATAAGCTAAAACTGTGCTAAGAAAAAGTTAAACTAGGACTGTGCCTCCTAGAGAGGGCTAGCCTAGAATGCCTAAGGCCCTGGATTTGACTCTTAGCTCCACTACAGCGGGGTTGGGGAGGGAGGGTGAGTGAGCTAATACTGAAGAGCCTCTGTAGACATCAGAGTCTGATGGAAAAGGATGAACTGTTGCTTGGTAACAGACTGTTTAGGCCAAACTAACAAGAGCTTACAGTCAAGCAAGACTTGTGTTCAAAACCATATGCACCAGTCCACAGGCTGCAGGACCCTTAAGGTCTTCAATCCCTTGGTACCTTGCTCCTCTTTCCCTCAAGTCACTTAGCTCCACCCTCACTCCTGCCCTGCATCAGCATCACTTGAGAAGCAGTAAGTGCTTGTTCTCTGCTTCCTCGGGGCTAGCCCAGAGCTGGCCATAGAGGTTGCTGAGCTGCTGCCTAAAACAGTTTCATTGACAGCTATTTCCAGACAACACATTTTAAACTAACCATAGCTTCCATATGTTTAAATGCTTGATACCCATCATCTCCGTTCACAGACGCTTTGCCCCTTTCTTGCTCTCTCGGTGCTATAGAGCAGGAAACAGGATGAGAAGCGGTGGCAGAGCAAGTCCAACCTCAAACCCCCTCACCTTGGCCGACTTCGCTGTGCTACCATCCTCCCTTCCACAGACAAGGCCACGGGCATTCAGTTCTCTCGCTCCCAATTGCGCATCGCTCAACCACAGTACCAACCAACCAAGAGACAGAGATACAGCAACTGGCCTGACATCTCGAAACAGATGTCCGGCCATACCTTAATGATTCTTTAATACGTTAAAGTATAGTTTCTATAATTAATTCTGCATAAATAAAAGTAATATTTGGGGCTATAAAATCTTTTTTCTCCTTTTTCCTGGAGGTCATTCCATACCAAAGTATTTTACCTATATACTTTGAGGAAAGAGAAATGTGGGGTCATGATCGGCAAGTATTCCTGACGTGGGAAATTTGTAAAACATAGAAAAAATGTAAGATAAATGTGTTTAATTCACATAATTCATACTTAACATTTTCTTGGCTTCTATATTTTACAAATTTCCCACAAATGAATTACCTTGAATTACTTTTTCTTTTTTTTTTTTTTTTTTTTT